>BBXU01001316.1:0-21954 GCA_001598975.1 Parachlorella kessleri | reverse complement strand
GGTTCCGCCTCTGGTCGGCTGCAAGCATTGTCCTACATCTGTGGGCTGCTACTGGCGGCCACGCGGGTCAGGCCCACCACCGGGTGAGCCCCCGACACTGCTCACAAACATGGCCTCCCACATATGCAAGTTCAAGACTCCCTCTGCCCCTCTGCCACGGCCGCCAGCCAATGCATCCCGGTCCTGCTGACACTGACTACTCTCATTGAAATGTGGTACCCCTGTACGGCTCCTCCAAGCCAAATTTGGTACCCATATACGGTTGGTAACTGTGGTAACCGTGCAACTCCCAAGTCTGAACAGGGGCCACATACCAGCAGCCCCTTAGCTCCTTCGCTTGGGGACCCTTAAGCAACACCCCTCTTAACCTAGCGCTCGAATCGACGAGTGGTGAGCTGCGTGTACCTCATTGCGAGCCCTAGAACCCCCCACGACAGACAAAGCCTTCATTCCCGGCCAACCCCTCAACCCGCCATGTGTGGGAAAGTTCCCCTGCAGACTGCATAGTGTCTAACCCACCTGCACCTCCGGCACCATGAACACCGTGGCCTCACGACTCATGCTCTGACTAAGCATTTGGTGCAGCGAGCGGATTGCTGCGGCAGCCCACGCCTCCCAGCCCGCCCCGCCCTGGAACTCAAAGGGCCACCTGCGGACACAGCGCAGCGCAGCACAGCATGCAGCGCGCTTGGCATTGCAGCAGCACAGTCAACCAAGCTTCACCGCATGACAAGCGCTGCTGTGCCTAGGGTCTTTGGTAACAGCTCGCCTAAAGGGACACTTTAACAGACCCTGGCCCCTGACCTCCTCACCCTGGCGTGTTTCATGGCTCCATCTCACCATGTCTTCACCGGTCACCGCCCAGGTCATCACTTCATGCCCCTCATATAGACTCGGCAGGCACACGCTGACCATGCTGCCCGCTGCTCGGCCCTGCCCAAGCACCTCCTCATGGCATGGCATGACCCCAAGCGCCGCCAGGCCCTGCAGCCAGGCGCGCACCTGTCCTCCGGCAGCGTCTCCTGCTCAGGCGGCGCCCACTGCGCAGGCGGCAGCGCGTCAAACCACCCACCCTGACCCGACACCTCCACCTCGCCGCCGCCGCCGGCGGCGGCAGCCGCCCGCAGGCGGCCGTGGGCCGCTGCCGTGTCGTGCTGCTCCTCCTTGAGCAGCAGGTTGACGGCCAGCTGCATGCGCTCGTCTGCCAGCAGCGGGCGCCCGGCCGCGGCCTGCAGCAGCTGCGCCCCCAGCACCTGCTCCAGGGGCAGGGGCCCGCTGGCGACTGTAAGTGGGCTGGCCTCAGCACCAAAGGCCTGGCTGGGAGTAGGCTTGCACACTTTTGACAAACCAGCGTGCAGGCCTCTGGCAGAATAGACTCGCCATCACCCCCAGGAATCTCATATAACCACAGCACTCCCCACAGCGCAAGGTCTTCGTTTGCTGCGGCAGGGGTTGTGCTCGAGGGAGCTTCCTCTCCCCACACCCGGGCTGCGGCTGCTGCTTCAGCCATTTCTCAACCTGCACTACTCAGATCAGTGGTTTGCTGCCACGATGCCTCCAGTGTGCATACACCTCACCCTGTCTTGTGCCAAAACGGCAGCAGGCTCCCCCCCCCTCCAGCACTGCACGGCACAGCAGGCTCACCAGGCAGTGCAGCGAGTTGTGCCGCAGCGCGCCGCGCACAGCATAGCGCAGCGCGTCGATCAGGCCCCGCATGGCCTCAGGCTCCCCACAACGCCCGTCCTTCTTGATGGCATCGCTCGCCACCCGCAGCACATGTGCCTGTATACACACGGGCAGCCACAACTGTCCCCCTGAGTGTGCTCAGCTTGCCAGCAGCTAGCTGGCAACCAGCACATGTCCTGTAGGATTGGTAACAAGGGAGGTATCGCACATTATTGCACCCCGCTGCCGCGTGGCTCCCTGCACGGCCAGCCTTCCAACAGCCGGTGTGCCACCCGCTGGCCGGTAAGTGAGGGTGTGTAGCCTCGCAAAGGAATTCGCGAGCATTGCTAGTGCACCGTATGCAGCGCAACTGAGCAGTGCTTGCTGCTTCACCGCCGTCCCAAACTAGTCTGGCTGACATCCAACTGGGACTCGTCAACTGCCCAGCACGGTTCAGAGCTTAACATGTCAGTGCTCATGATAATGCTGTGCATCGGGCACACGTCCCAAAAGCAGCTAAATTGGGCCTCCCCACATCACCTATTTAACATATGATGACCGCCCGTGGTTTCTGTATTAGATCAATTCTTTCTTGCTTGCTTTCTTTGCAATGGCATTCATTTAGCAAGCTTGCCGCTTGTACGCCTCATGGTGCCCGGGGTGTGCAGCCGCTGCCAGCGCAACGACTGCACATGATGCTGCTGCCAGCGCCGTACCCCCCCCCCCCCCCCGCCAACACACACACCCAATATACCCTTGCTGGCTTCTTGGCCAGCCTGGCGACACCGTGGCAGCCTGGAAGTCTGAAGGCATGATGTGGTGCCGGCAAACACCATGGTCTACCACAGCATACAACCCTTGCCGCCAAGTCTCGAGTAGTACCTCCCTTTCCACCTGCCACAGCAACCGTTAGTGCCGCAGCGTAGAGCACCTCCCCGCACCTTGGCCAGAGCGAGGCAGGCTGCAGCGCTGTTGCCGCTGCCAGCTGCACGCTGGAGCCCTTCAAACGCCAGAGGGCTGCGCGACCTGGCCCACTCAAGGTATGGCCCGCGGATGTCACGTATTGCTGGCACATCCTGCGGCTCAGTCGTGGAACAAGCCCAGCTAAGAGGGCAAAGCATCGAGGGCCTCCAGGGAACCCTCCCCACTAAAGGGGGCTGGCAGTATTGGCTAGCTCAGTGGGTGTTACCACAGCAACTCTGGCCGCAGTGGGGCTATGTCAGTGGAAGGCTTGGCTTCACCTGGCCTCCAGACTGCGGCAGCTGGGGTTGTTGTTCCGTACTGGCCTTGCCTCTGCGGCGTGGCACGGCCCTGGAGCGCCGTTCCATAGGCCTCAATCACACACTGATCAGTTACTTGAGCTCACATAACAATTTGGGGGTGCGTATGCGTACAGCACAACCCATCACTCTGGACCTCCATGCCATGACGACCCTGTCGACAGCCACTCAAAGAACCCCCAGCGAACCACTGGCGTGGATTGCTGTCGTGGCCTACTGGAGGTTCCTCCAACACCCTTCTGCTCCGTTTGTTCCCGCTCAGTACCTAGGACCCGCCAGCCAACTAATAGCTAGGAAGCCCAGATGGTTAGCCGATGCTGGGAGCAGAGTGTTGTTACTGCCGTGACCCAGCACTGTCGTTCAAGCGGGTGATGCAGTGGATGAGACAGTGGGTTGGGAGCTGGACTGCTTCTGATGGGCGCAGCAGGCATGTACTGCGGGGGGGTTGACGAACCCGTGTCCCTTGCAAGACTGGGCGGCAGGGGAAGGGTTCCACCAGCCACACGGGCTGCCGCTATCAACTGCAAGTCTGCAATTGGCATCTGCGGTCACTCTCCCATGTGTCCACCATATACAAACAGATGTGGTCAGGAGGGGCAAGGGGCATGCCGAGGACGTGCAGCTGGGGTGAGCGCCTACTGCTGGGGTGCTCGGCACGGGGCAGCCATGGGATGGGGTTTAACAAAGGAACGGGTTCAGCGGGTGGGTCACTGCTAGAGGGAGTGCAGCTGACAGGGCAGGGCAGTTGGGCAACAATCTGCCTAGTGCGATTAGCAGGGGGCTGGGGAGGGGCGGGGGTACACAGGAAAACACACAGAAATGGGACGTTTAGCACAGCATGGTACAAACCATTTTGTTAGCCCCCTTTAAGGTGGAGATGCACGTGACAGGATGGGGTCAGGCAGCAGTTTGGCGGATGCTAGAACTGATATTATTGCACCTGTACCAAATAGTCGGGACAGTGTTGAATAACCAGCATCATGTGAACTGTGTAGTCTGTCGTCGGCTTCACGGATGCCGACCGAATCAAAGTTGTCGTTGGAGTTGTCACAACGGTAGCAACTTGGAGTAGACTTGTACCACTCCAAGGGCATCTTTGATTCTGTCAGCGTTCATGAATCCTACGGCAGACTACACACAGCACCCATTGGTGGTGGTTGTTATTACTGTCTGGACGTTTGGTTAAGGTGCATCAAAATAGTCTCAGCACCTGCCAAATGGCTGTCTGACCCCTTCCTGTCACGTGCATTCCATCTCAAAGTGGTTTGTCCCATGCTGCCTCTTTAAGTCCTAGCCCCAGTTGCGGGGGGCGGTATATGCTGCTACGCTAGGCCATATTGAACTAGGGGCAAGCCACCTGGACACTGTACAATTGCTCTGACTAAAGGTTGAGGGGTTAGGTACTGCGCTCCCATGCTCTTTAGTGTTTCGCGGGAAAGCGGTGGTGAAGGAATTGCTCAAGGTGTTAAGATAGCAAGCTACAGCTGGTCATCATTCCAATGCACCCCTTGGAAGTCAGCTTGCCTTGTTCCGGCGGGTGTGTGCATGACATCAACTTCGGTTGTGCAGGATACACCCCCACCCCCACCCCCCACACATGCACGCACAACTTACATCCTTCTGCCACCCCGGGTGAAGGCTGCAGTGGGTGTAAGGATATGTGGGCGCCCGGGGGGATGACCACCCCTCAGACCCCCCACCTTGCTGGACCGAGAGCAGCCTTGGACTGTTTGCACGGAGGCAAAACACTGTGCACATTCGGCAACCTTGCTGGCTGGCCGTGTGGAATGAAACACTCTGTGGTCCTGCGATCCGCACACGCATGCTTCAGCGCTCCATGCAGGGAGCTTCAGTGCCACTCCTTTGCCCACTCCTTTGGGCAAAGGACCCCCCCCACAAGACTGTCCCTGGCGGCTTCCTAGTGACCACCCCAAGCAGAGAGTTCAACCTATCCTGCGCTCGTAGACATAGAGTACTATTGGCACGGCAGGGAGTGAAGGGTGCGGTATGACACTGACTACCGAGTAACACATCAAAAGAGATACAAAGCGTGTCTGCATGGCATGCAGCCCACACAGCATGCGCTGCGGTCAGGGGCATCAGCGCGCCGCTTAACAGTCACTTACAGGGGAAAGGTAGAACGAAATACTTACCGCTGTCTACGATAGTGATGCCTAGGAGCAATGCACGAAAGAGAACAGCCCTGGTCCACAGACAGCGACATGAAAACTACAATGGGGGCGTTCATGAGCAAGAAAGAATGAAATGCTTTCTATATGCTGCACCTGCCCAGCAGGCCCAGCAGCATTGCATACAACGGCATGTTCTCCTGCCAGCTGGCAGTACCGGTCATATGCTACAGTATGCGATGTGTACACAGACACAGCATCACACGAACCTAGCGCAATCGGGCAGACCACTGCGCTTAGAGCCAACACCTCAGGCACAGGCCCTTCTGCAAGCAAGACAGATGGGGAAAAGCAGTACAAGCTAATGGTGCCCTCAACTACAAGTGTCCAACAAGCATAACGTCCAAGCGCCAACCGCCCCCCCCAGCTTACCCCAGCATCACGCGGCGTGCAGAGCACGAGACGTCCAGGGCGCCACAGCGCGCCCAGCGCGCGCCGCCGCCCCCAGCGCCTCACAGCGTGCCCAGCGTGGGCACCACCGAGTGCGGCGACCCGGGCGCCGCCCAGTCCGGCACCGCCCCCAGCTTGCACCCAAACAGGTTCAGCACCGCCAGGTGGGGCCGCAGCGGCGCCAGGCTGGCCACGTCGCTGACCGAACTATGCGCCAGGTTGAGCTCTGTGAGGGCTGAGGCCCTGGCCAGGTGGGACACGCCCGAGTTGGTGATGGCCTTGCAGCCGTTGAGGGAGAGGCAGGCCAGCTGTGGCAGGCGGGCCACGGCGGCCAGGCAGCGGTCGCCCAGGTTGGGGCAGCCGCTCACGTCCAGCCTGCACACACAGAGGCAGGAGCTGCAGTCAGAAGGTGAAAGTAATGACTACGATGCTGCTGCCCTAAGGCCATGGTCACCAGGGCCTGCCCCACCGCAATCTGCAGTCAGCAGGTGCAGGATGAGAGTAATGACGCCATGCTGCAGCTGGTAAGGTAGGGTTTCCTGGGCCCAGCTGCGGGGCCACGTCTCGCAGAGAGAGGAAAGCACATTTGCACCCTGGTGGCCTGGACGCACCCACCTTGTCATGCTACGGCAGATTTGCATGACGAACCCCAGGCCCCCAAAAAAACTCATCCACTGTTCCATTCCTGGAATGGCGGCGGCCTCGAAGGGCCCACCCACCTGGTGACGCTTCATCAGCTCGCAAGCTAGCCTGCAGGCCTCCACATGTGACTAAACATGACTACAACCATACTGGCCAAATGGATGGACCCACCTCGTTATGCTTCGGCAGCCCCGCAGGATGGCCTCCAGGCCCCCACAGGTGACCTCCGGGGAGTTGCCCAGCGTGAGGGACCTCAGGCGGGTCAGCCCCGAGATCTCCTCGGCCTGCCGGTTGGTCAGCCCGCAGCGCGCCATGTTCAGGTCCGTCACGCTGGTCAGCACCTGCACTTGACAACGCAGGTGACACGAGGTTAGTCACCCCGCAGCGCACGCCATGTTCGGGTCGGTCACGCTGGTCAGCACCTGCCATTGACAGTGCAGGTGACGCGAGGTTAATCAGGGAAGTAGTCAGCGCGCCATGTTCAGGTCGGTCACGCTCGTCAGCGCCTGCACCCGACAATGCAGGTGACCCGAGGTTAGTCAACCCGCAGCGCGGCATGTGCAGGTCAGTCACGCCGGTCAGCACGTGGTCAGCAATCGGTGGGGGCAGCAGGCATCAGGCCTGCCCCAACTTGTAGCTCCAGCGTGCACTCAACCCAGTGAGGTGCGAGCGGCCCAGGCAACTGTCACCGTCACTGTGACTTGCCTGCCCCAGGAAGTGCGTGTCACCGTAACTGCCACCGTCACTGTGACTTGCCTGGCCCAGTATGTGCACAACTGTCGTAACGGTCACCGTCGCCGTCACCGTCACTGCGACTTGCCTGGCCCAGGATGTGCATAGTTGTTGCAACGGTCACTGTAACTGCCACCGTCCCTCTAACTTGCCTGGCCCAGGATGTGCATGCCCGCGGAGGACAGGTTGGGACACCAGCTGAGGTTGACCGACGAGAGCGACGTCGAGCGCTGGAACGACACAAAGCCGTGGCCCCTGCGGCCCACTAGGGACGCGCCATGAGTGTCTTTCTTCCGGATTCCATGCCGGGGCGGCGCATAGGAGGCTCCACAGTGCACCCTTCATGACAGGTCCAGATGTACCCCACGGAAGTATCGATGGTGCCAAGTTTAGCCCACTAGGCGGGGGCGAACCCATGACGGCAAGCACCACCGACACCGCTTTACACCAAAAGGATACTGGATACTGCACAGGCAGCAGCAAGGGCCCGACACATCAACTGTCATATGCCCATGCTACCCTTTCACACCCTGCAGGTCCCCCACAATCCTCGCTAATACCACGATACAAGCTGTACCTGACAGCCTCACAGCCCCGCAGGTTCAGCGTGCGCAGCGAGGGCAGCGCGCCCAGCGCAGCCAGCCCGCCGTCTGTGATACGCTGGCAGTAGTCTAGGGTGAGTAGGGTCAGCCCTTGCAGCTTGGCAATCTCCCCTAACGCACCATCCACCACCTGCATGGCAAGGCCTTGCAAGAAGCTTTGCTTACAAAGCACCATGGCCGGTGGTTCAGCTATGCCCTTATGTGAGATATGCACAGACGCTCGCCTGCCACTCCACTTTTCTGCCCTGTGTCGCATGCATCCAATCTGAACAGTGGCTTGCAAGTGCAGGGCTGTGCTAGTATGCCTTGCTGGTATGTACAAGAGGTGCAAAATCATGCTCCCTGTTCACAACTCTAGCCGGCAGGCAAAGCCTAAGGCTACCCGTAAACCCAGCAGCAAAGGAGCGCTGCAGCGGGCTGCGAAAGCGCGCGCCCTTGTACCAGCACATTCTCCTCAAAGCGTGCGTGCACCCACGGTCACCTAGCCATGCAAATACCACACGCCCTGCTCCACATCGCAACACCTAACAAATCATATCTGACAGCAGGGTCGGCCAGCATCACCCACCCACCATGATGCCATGATGGCACGAAGACAAAACTACACCAGAGCCTCACCTGGCACTCCAGCAGTGACAGCGTGCGCAGCTCTGGTGCCCCCGCCAACTCGCCGAGACCCACCCCTGTCAGCCCACAGCACCTGCACGACCATCCATTGGCTTACAATGCACTGTTACAGACGATGAGGTCTTTAGGAGCTAAAGCGGTGTTTGCTAACAAGACAGCTAAAATGCCCATGGTTTCCTAGAGTAGGCACGTTTTAGCCATTGAGAAGTGTGCAATGAGGGTGGGAAACATAGGAGGCATCTCTAATGCAGACAGAGGCTAGAGCTGGATGGCAAGGCAAGATAACAGCCGACTGGCAGTTCGTTAGTGACAGCAGTGGTTGGCGCACCACTACCAAGTGCCCGACTCCGTGAGGATGTCCAGTATAGCAGTGTCAACACACACACTCATCCAACATGTAGGCCCCCCCCACCCCCCGCCGTCCCCCTACCAGCCAAACCATGCCTCCTTCCAGCACCAGACAACAACAAACACATACGTCCACCCTCCCAGCCAGCCAGCAAACACCAATACACACCCAACACCAGCCAGCCCGGCATTCGCCCGCCTGCCTGCCATTCGCCCGCCCGCCTCAAACCATTACCTGTCCAGAACCAGCTCCCGCAGCTGTGGCAGGCGTGCCAGCGGTGCCAGGTACTCGTCTGACAGCTGCGCCAGCCCGCTGAGGTTTAACGTGGTCAGCGCCCTCAGCGCCGACAGGTGCTCCAAGCCAGGGCCCCGCACGCCCAGGCAGCCAACTAGGGACAGGTCTTGCAGGCTGCTGCGTGCGGCCGGGCCTGGTAGGTACGCCAGCGCTTCGTCCGCTATGCGGATGCAGTTGTCGCAGCGCAGCGTGCACAGCGAGCGGAAGGACGGCAGCACCGCCAGCGCGTCGCTGGTCAGCGACTGCAACCAAGGGCAACGGGTATGGTTGCCAGGTGTCCTCTCGCAGGCAGGGCAAGCCGCAAACGCTGGACCTGGCCAGCTTACATGACGGCAACGCCAGTCTGTGCCCTCGTGATCCCAAACTGGTTCGCGCGGAATGGGAAAGCCATGTTAATTCTCTCCGCAGGATGTTAGACGAGCACAAAAAAAATCTCGCATACACTTTGTTTTCTTCGTTACTGTGATCGACAGCGTGGGTCCCGCAATCATTCGGGCGGGCGGGGGCAGGAGCCCGAAAGAAATTCCTGCCTAGACCTACAACCACAACAACACAGCCACCTCCACATCTCTCTCTGCAACTCCCGGCCGGTCACTTACCACACCTACACAGCTGCCCGCTCGCCACCCCAGCCCCCGCCGCCTGGTGTGCTGTCAAACACGACCGGCCCTAACTAATGATGGCAGAACCCAAGCAAGCCGCACCACCGGGCTAGCAAAATACAGTTGCCCCTCCCTTCTGGCTAGCGCCATGTCATGAGGCCCTGCTGGCTGGCGGGCAACATATAACTACACACCTGCCGAGGGTATGTCACCTCCCCCAAACTCCCAACCCAGTGAACCCCCCCCCACCCCCCCCCCCGGAGAAACGGAAAGACAGTAGCGCACCTTGCAGCCAGATAGGTCCAGCCGCTCCAGCATGGCCAGCGTCTGCAGCTCTCTGACCGCGTCAGAGGATACCTTGCTGCAGCCCTTGAGGCCGAGGGCGGTGAGGAGCGTGAGCGCCGACAGCGACTGTACTGCCGCATCTGTCACCAGGCTGCCCACGCAGCGACTCAAGTCCAGGCTCTGCAGGTTCGGGAAGCGGCGCGGCAGCGTCCCTGGCGGCAGCTGTCGTGGGTGCAGCCGCAGCACGGCACGGCCAAAGGCTCCGCGCCAGCCGCGGCAGGACAGCTGAGCCTCGCTCAGCGCTGTTTCATCCAGGGATGCTGCTATTAGCTGCAGAAGCTCATCTGGCAGCTCGCTGAGGAGCATGTTATACCTTGGACGGTTAGAAGAGACGGGACCTGGCCTGCAGGCAAATAACTGGCTTGCAGCGGCGCGTTGCGTAAAGACTCCCATACAGATCCCCGAGCGGTCACTATATACCCAGACCGCCGGTTCCGGCTGGGATGCCAGGAAACAAACGTGGTCCCCCGGTCCAACAGGTGAGCTCCCTGGACACCACCTGCACCTGGCTTCTGATCAGTCAGCTTCTGGCGATTGAACGTCTTCAACACCCGGCGTCCCTTGACTTGTTATTATACACGTATGACTGTTGCTATCAGCCTGACGATCACCCCGAGGTGTGGCCACATGTGGGTGGAGTCATTTCCCCTTCCTTCCACGTGGGGGCGGGTGCGGGCTTCAGCTTCCAAGAGGCCTTGCTCCATGATGGCGGAGATGCAACGGCATATATCCACTGTTTGAGGATACTCAGCTATAATTAAAGTTGAGCTGAGGCCCAGATATGTGCTGCAGCATGCTGGTCCATTTCCTGACAACCTGCCATGCACCCTGCCGCATATGCCGCACTGGCTGCTGCCGTTACAAAGCTGACTGGCAGATGCATCTTTCAAGTGACGTGACAGCATACAGCAGGCAAACACCAAAGACATAATTCGAGTTCGACCCACAATGCAGTGCAATGGCTGCAGCCAAAACAGGGCCCAGGCCTTGACTTATCTGCAGGCTTCGGCTGGGCTTGGCAAATATCCCTGCTGCCAAGACTAACTCCAGGATAGCAGACAACCAAAACGGCCCACAAATTTTATTGCCGCCCACTCGCTTGAAAACTGTTGCTTCTCACACATACTATACACCGCACCTGCGGTATATGTCACCTCACCTCCCCTCGGTTCACACAGCCTGCCACCAGCGACAAGATATTGGTCTCCCAATAGAGGTGAAGTGCAAGAGCAAGTGTCGCCTGCTTCCATCCTCAGCCAGCAAAACCGGGCAGGTCAACCAATGACCAGCAGGACCCAACCTCCCGATTGGCCCAGACGATCCCAACTTCTGGGTCAAGGACATGCAGGCTTCATCTAGGGTCAGATGGGGTTTGCCGTTTGCCGTAGGTGCTCGCATATGTGCCGGTAGTCCACCTGCGAAGCACAGTAAATAAAAATAAAACTTAATACATTTACCGGATCACCGTGACCAAGCTACCTCACAACCACTAAATATCTACGAGTCAGGGCTCTCAAATTTGGTCAATGTCATGCTGCCGCCACACTGCTCGGATGAAAGCAGGGTAACCCTGCCGCCAGGTTCCTCCAAGCAACATCTCTGCCAAGCCTGTGCACACACAAGGAGGCTGAGCATCCCTATAAATAAGAGAGCCGTGTAGGCAGCACAGACTCTGCCTGCCAGCCGGGTGAGCTGTGGCATGGTGCACGATCGGCCGCAACATGCAATGCCAGGTTCAAGCATGGGCATATAACAAGCTGGGGGCTGCTGAAATGCATGGCAGGGTAGCTTCATGTGCCAGCCTTTGCGGTGATGCCAAACACGAGTGGCCTACACAGCTGGTCCGACAGAGTACTATTGAGAGGAAGCATCAAACTACGAAGATACCTGCTGCCAAACTCGGCCTCGTGCTCCTTAGTCCCTGCACAGCCAAGATCAACTCGGGGAGTTTGTGAAACCATACAAACTACAATACATCATGTGCATCCCTTGCCTGTTACACTCGCTTACTGACCACATTGCGAATCACTGTCCACTTCCAGGCTGGTAGCCAACACTCCCACACGCTACTGGTAGCAGAAATGCCCTGCCTGCTGTCACACCATCCAGTTTGCCTGGGGACTGCATAGGAGGCAGCTGCAGACTTGCACCCATGTAAGGTAAGGAAGTGGTGCTTACGACTTTTATACACAATGTCTGCCTGAGTGCATTGCATGCCCACCGCTGTTTTGGAGCACTTGCTTACTTGCACTAATGCTCCCAAGTGCAGCTTCCACCCTCTACAACTGCCATGCGCCCCCTCCCGTCCCAATGCACACCCCGCCCACCAACCCCGCACACCTCACACACCACCCCGCCCCGCCCACCTGGGGTTATTTCCTTCACCTCGTGCCATGCCTGCAGACAGCAGCGAGTATACAGTCAAAGCCACTGATGCAGGCAGGCGGACTTGGATGCAGAGCAGCCGAGCCGTTGCGAGACATCAATGCTCAACTTTGGAGAAGCCCCCATTCCACAGCTGTTTACTTCCAGCAGTAGGGCACAGTGCAAGCTCACCTTTTTGAGCATGCCTCCTATGCCCTTCCCAGATCCCGCTTCCTCTGTTGCTGCATTTGCAAAATGCCAGGAAGGCAAAACAAAATTCTGAGTACATGTCGGATGTTCAAATACTCCACAATCCTAACCTCTGCACCGACATGCCACATCAGGACTGGATCCCCTGCAGTGCGCTAAGCCTCCCCCCTCCACCTGTGCAGCTGCGAATAATACCTTAGCCAGGTCATGCCACAGCAGCCCTGCCCTTCATAAGTTAATAAGAAGCCCTATACATCACACTCTACTAGTTAGTCCTGGCACAGCATTGGTCCCTGCCATAACCTGCTGCATGCCGGTGTTGGGCTGCTTGCTGCTCTCCACTGCTTCATGTCGCACACACAATGCACGTCTGGCACTCTAGCAGGACGCAAAGCATGCCGCACGTCGAGCCTCGCATGCTGGTTGCTGGTGTAACCCTACAGTCTGCCAGCCTCACAAAATGCAAACACCGGTATAGCCCACGCTGCCAATATTACGAGCCAGCGACAGCAACACCAGGCACCTGCCGTCCCAGAACTACAGACCATCACCGCCCATCACCTCACCGTCAGGGGCGCTCACACGGCCGGTCCCCACATCAAACTTCTGCACGCTGGCCCTGTCAAGGCTCCCAGGGCCCAGAATGTCAGCGGCGCTGCGGCGACCCAGGTTAGGAGGCCCACCAGAGGTCACAGCCAGCCCAGCAGGGCCCTTGACGTTGCCCAGCCCAGTTTCCTCCACAGCGGGGACAGTGGAGGGAGACAGCGTGGTCATGCGCTCTGCAGACCGAGAAGGACGTCAGGGAGCGCTGTTGGCATGTGCGCGGCCCTCTGTCCAGTGCCGCCCACATACATGTCAGCGAGCGCTGCTTGCTGCGCCTCATAGACGGCCGCAAAGGCCATCTCACGACGGGCAGGCAAGGCATGACAGCTCATGCACTACCGATGCCATGTAGTACATGAGCTGGAGACCGTTTGCACCAGCTGTGGTCGCCTGCCCCAGCAACGGCAGGCACTCACCCTGTTGGGTGCTCCACCCAGGTCGATTGGCGCCACCAGTATTCATCGGATGCTCTGCACCCACAGGCTGCTGTGCTGATGACATTTGAAAAGTCTCGGAACGTCTCGGAATCCAGTAAGATAAACTGTCTAAATGCTTTGACCGCGTCTTGTCAATAAACCCAACCGAAATGCTTTACCACAACCTGGGAGCGCGTTTAGCTAGGAGAAAGACCCCTCCCTTCGAGGCAGATACACCCTGCAATCCAGCCTATTCAGCAGCGCCGGAGCGCTTACCGCGCTTGCGCCTTTCCCCATGTCTAGTGTGCAAAGTGAAGACTGGTGCAGTACTATAATGTTGCATTGATTTGGTTTTGCTGTTGGCAGGTCCCTGGGGAAGCGAGGCAGCCAGTGACAAGCCTTGCCATCGGCCACCAAGGTACCGGCACGACGGCAACGAGTCATGCAAAATACAAGTCAGTTGGTTATGCTACAGAAATTCGCTGTACGATATGTGAACCGGGAAGCTTGCTACTGTTACTTTTATGGCTGGTGGACGGACCCAGCGCCCTCTCTCTTTTCCTTCGTTTGAAACGCCTTTGAGAAGGCCTACAGTACACGGCGGTCCTGCTGCGAGGTTGGCGATCAAACTTGTTCGTCTTAGAAGCTGATACTGCGATTTGGTAGGTTTGCCTTGGCATGTATCGTACTGGCATGTATCGGCGGCAAGCAGGGAGTACGGTTCCTAATGGATATGACTGCACATGTCGCTGCCTGTAGGCTTAGCAAGATGTCCCTCTGGCAAGCCTTCCCTGAGGTGTCTTACTAAGGGTTATTAATGGCGCCTCCCAAGCCAAAATGGTCAATGTAACTCAATATCAGATAATATGTCACTAAGTAATCATTGGCGGAGCTTTCAGGAGCGAGCCTGCACACCTGAGTCCAGGTGCTGCTGGATGCATGTGCACAGCTGGCCGCGCTTAACGTACAAGTTATGTGCGTCCCGCCTATGCCAGAGGAGTGTAGTTAAAAGCTCCTTGCTTGGCTGCGCACACCTGATGCTACCTTGATCAGTAGTGCTCTGCGATCCAGGGGGCTCTGCGGGCTTTAACCAATATTAGGACGGACCTGCAAAATACCACTCGTCTGTGCCCGGGCTGCAAGCAAACCTAGCACCTTATTGTGTTGCAGACCAGCGCGAAGGATGGGTGATGCAGCCCACTGCTGCCTTCAGCTGACCGCTGCCTGAGTGAGAGTGGGGATGCCGCCCAGGAAGCACCACAGCTCTGGCGGGTCGGCGGCGGGCGGTAGGGCCCTCGACGGAGCTGCCAGCTCCGGAGACGCTGGCAATGCCGAGCACGCAAAGCAGGTCTGCAAGCCTGCCTGTGTTTCTGTGGTGAATGAATGATCAAGAGGGTGTGACCGGCTGCTACATGCCTCCCAGGGTGAGCATACAAAATCCAGCAGCCTGCCCTGGAGCGCTTATGAACATGTAGTGCACAGCTCAGGCATGAGCAGTGGCTGTCCTCCATGCCTTGTGTTCCTGTCCTGACCAGGTGAGGTCGCTCTATGAAAAGTACCACCGCGGCAAGCAGCGTGCAGCGCTGGACGGGCTGGAGAAGCTTGCAGCAGAGCACCCCAGCGGCATTGTGTGCTTGGCACTGACCAAGCTGCTGGTGCTGGAGGGATTCAGGGAAGCGCTGAAGGTGCGAGCTACAACAGGCGTCACAATGGTCCTCCATGCTGAATCTGGCCTGTGGTAGGGCACGCCCACTGTGGGTTATACCGAGCCCGGCAGCAAGAAGGACTGTAGGCGCGTCAAGCTTTACGGTCTTGTGCGGAGTGTTTGCTTGGGAGTTGTGCTGCTGCTTAGGGATTGATGTGATGGCGTGCGGCTGGGCTGCTGGGTAGGCACTGAGAAACTCATTAGCGGCATGCCATACCATGCTGACGACCTCACTGGCGCCAGCCTGTGCTTTGTGGTATGCTGCCACCCAATGCCTTGGTAGCCTTCGAAAGCCTGCCTCAAAGCATACCATGCTGGGTGCTGGCATCCCAGAGACCTGCATGCAGCAGCTGTGAGTGCCTGTGCTGAGAACTGTGTGTAATACCTCCCAACTGCGCGCATGGGCCGCAGGTGGAGCCAGCAGAACAACGAGAGACAGTGCTGCTGACGCGGCTGCATGCCGCATTGAGGCATAGCATGCGCGGCGTGATGGCCCACCGCTCCGTGGGCTGCGCGGTGCTGACCGCACGGCTTACCAGGGCCTGCCGCGGCCGCGGCAGCAACGCGTTGATACAGGAACGGATGGATACCGTGTGGAACCCCCTGAGCGAGCTGGCGGAGGGATCGGATGCACTGAAGGGCAAGCTGCTGGGCACCGCCGAAGGCTGGTCAGACCCCACACAAGAGGAGCTGCCCGTTACACTGCGTGATGACAGGTGTGTGTGTGGTAGCGGAGTAATGCGCCTTGCTGGGCTGATGATAGGTGTGTTCGTGGTTGCGGAGTGACGCACCTCGCTGGGTTTCCAAAGAGGGAGGACGGCGCTGCGGGGGGCCGGGGGGCGACACCGTTTACATGATGCAGAAACTAGTGGCCAACATGTTCATTCCACTTTTGACATACACAGAAGTGGAAGCGGTGGTCGGGCGGTGGGTGATGTGCTGCGTCAGCAACAGTCAAGCAAGCTGTCGCTGGCGCCCCTGTGATATGGTGGCCATGTGTGGTGTGTGCCACCTATTCACAACCTCCTTGTGCTTGCCATGTAGGTGGGGGCTGGACTATTCAGCCCTGGCACGCCAGGGGTACACTCTCGAGAAGTACTTAGTCGTTGCTCGCAAGCTCCTGGCCGAGGCCCTTGAAATAAGCCACATAAGGGATTCTGCTGTGCTGTTCAACTTCGTCCTCGTGAACATCCACTCCCCCCAGACTCAGAGCCAGCCGGTGGAGGAGGGTTTGCTGGAAGGTAGGGCCCCCTGTGGGCAGGAAACAGCAGGGGTGGGTGATGGTGAAAGGGTAGGGAAAAGGGGCAGCCTTCCAGGGTCGACAGTGAGCAGAAGACAGGAGAGGTGGTGGCAGTTGCATCGTAGAGACTGGGGAAGCCGTCCAGGGCCGGTGGCTACGAGGGCAATGGCCGCACAGTTGTGTGTTTTGGAGGGGTCCCTGCGGACTCAGGTGGGTTGGCTGCGCGCTCACGCTGTCATTGCAGACCTCTTTCTTAGCGTGCACCACCTAGTGGGTGCCCTGGACAGGCTGCCGCCCACAGCCCTGCCCTGCAATGCGCCACAGGAACCTCCCAGTGATTGCTAAGCTATGTCTCTATGCGGCCATGCGCGGCCTCGTGCCACCTGCAGTCACCCTTCCATCTGCTAACGGTTTATTTATAAGCCCCGCCTGACTGGAGGATCCTTACCCCGGCCATGTGCAGACGATCACTTCCCGGAAAATGCAAAGCGCGGCCTGCGGGCCTTCCTGGCAAGCCTGGAAGCGCAGCGCAGCAGGGCCAACGGCAGTGCACGGCTGGCGTTGGAAGGCTCTCGTCAAGAGGCTGCAGAGGACGACGACAAAGAAGATCGTCAAAAGGTGCAGAGCTGTTGTTGTCGAACACAAGGTCAAAGGGTGTGTCTGGCGTGCTGGGCTTGGTAGAGTTCAGCTGACCACAATGCTAAAAGTTTCGTGTCACTCACATTGGGATCAGGGATCATGGGCTGTGCCGCCCCGTGCAGGCGCGGGTGTTAGCCAGGTGGCAAGGGTTGGGATTATGGGCTGTGCCATCCCGTGCAGGCGCGCGTGTTTGGCAGGGGTGACCTCAACAGGAGGATGCACCAGCAGAGGCAGCAGGCAGCGCTGGAGAAGCTGAAGCATGACAGGGAGCTTAGAGAGCGAGAGAAGCAGCTGAGGCTGGCAAAGGAGCGGACTGAGAAGGTGAGTGTGGCGGAAGGCGCCATGGGACGCATGTTTGCGCCTGGGTGCTGTCTCCAATCATACTGATCAACCAGCCTATCTGTTACATCCAGCCTACTATCATCGATACATCGCGCTGGCTTTTGCTGTCACATGTTCACAGCTCATGTCGGCCAAGTGTGCTGCATGCTGGCTGGCCAAGTATGACAGGTTTTTCTTGAACTCGCTTGCAACCCTGGTCTGCGATAGCGGACAGGAGGACAGTTAGGTACCTGAGAGCGTCATAGCTGACCTATGGGACATGCCTGAAGGCACAAGGCACCAGCTGGTGGCGCGCCTGCTCTTGCAGAAATGTGCTGCAGTGCTTACACTGTTGTTGCATTGCGTGCAGTTGCAAGCCTACCTACTATCGCGTATTGGAGCAGAGGCAAGTGCTCCTGGTGCAGTGCACATAGGGTGGCTTCTCCTCGGACAGTGATGCTAACAGAGGGCCGTGGGGCCAGTAAACACGCTGCACTGGTGGTGCAGTGGGATATGTTTCTTGTGATCTAGGCGCAGGCTATGCCATGGACATTGCCTGCTTTCTTACTTCTTACAAGGGTACTGCGGTACCTTTGTAATGGTGCGTTAGGCATGTCACTTTGTTGGTCGACCGTGCTTCGACAATGGCTAAGCCCTTCTGCTGAAGACTAGTAGCGATCTCAAGGGGCTGTCTCCTGTTTCTTGCCAGTGGCTACCTCGTACCGCCTTAGGTACAGCCAGCGAAGCGAAACACCATGCTGCGAGCAGGGATCCTGGGAGGCGCTTTCTGAGGCAGCCTCGGTCCCGCTGGAAGAGTTCATGGAGGCCATTCAGAAGTTGGAGCAGCAGCAGCTCATTTCTCCGGAGCAGGTATGACGGGGTTACACAACCTACGGCATGCAGTCGAGGTGTCGCAGGTGTGCCAGGCGGTGTTCTGCTTTTAGGGCTGCTGCCATCTCAGGGCCCAGGGTGGAGCTATGGTGTAGCAGGGGCTATGGTGTAGCCGGATGGCGTTGGTCCATTGAAAAGCCCTTCTGTTAAATTAGGCTGCTTCAGACTGAGACTCCTGCCTTACCCACTAGCAGCCAAGCGCTGAGGAGGAGTGTGTATGCACAATGGAGGGTATATTGTAGTCCAGGGTGCATTACATGCAGCGGCTGTCTACTCACGCAGGCAAGCCGAGCCCAGCGCTCCGCTGAGCTCCTGGCGAGCGGTACATCCGTGTACTACTCCCTGCCAGCTGGCCTGCGGCCAAGCAGGCTTGTGCAGCAGGGGCCCTCTGGAGTGGCCACGCCGGGTGAGCCTAGCGCGGGCCCACCCAGCCCAGCAGGGGACATGCTGCTCAGCTACGAGGAGGCGGGTGCTGCTCTGGTGGAGGCTGCCAGGGAAACATTCAGCTGGGGAGAGCAGGTGAGCCCCGGGAATGGCCTTAAGCGAGGGCAGGTCGCCCTCCTTTTTGTAGTGGCTGGCGACCCTGAACCCAAGTGGGGTTCTTAGAATGGTGTTTACGGTCTGGACGGCTTCATGACATCGGAAGCGTGGTCCTGCGAGCATACATCCCGTGCATGTGTCCTGCCTGATGCTGGAGGCCGCTGGCCCCCTACGTCATTCTGTTGTTGGTTTTGGCAAGGTGTTTGCATGGAACGTGTTGGCTATGTCACCCCGCAGTTGTCCTGGCCGTCGCAGCTTGGTGCGTGGGGCTGATGAGTGGCAGCGCGCAGCCTGCCGCGCTGTTGTCTAACTAGCCTGCTGCTGTCTTCCATGCCCGTCTCATATGGCCCATGTGGCAGCTGACAAGAGGGGGTTCGTGTACCGCCGGCAGCTGATGTATATGCTAGCACCCTGCTGATGATGTGTGCTGATTAGAGGTATTTGAGTTACAGTCACAGCTTAGGTCTCCCCCGCACACTCCACCACCACCACAAAGTGTGCGGGAGGCAGCCTTGCTCTTACTGCCCTTTACTTCTTGCCCCCCATGTGCAGAGGAAGAGTCTTACAGAACACCTGCCGCAATGGGATCAAATTTTGAGGGACGTGGAAGTGGAGCCGAGCAAGCTGGGCATTCAGGTGGATGATAACTGGTTAAATATAGGTAGACCATTACACGCTGCCAAGCATGGCTGCACACAGCATGCAGCATAGCATAATCATGTAACACGGCATGGGTTGTTGAGGCATCAAGTAGGAGCGCGGCCCTGTTGCATTATGTGTTGCTAAGGACAGTCAATGGTGTCCAGTCCTCTGAAGGGGCTCAGTGTGCGTCCATGTAGATTCAAACCTCAGCCACCGGTGCCATCACTTCTTCTGTCTTTGCCTGGCTGCCTACCCTGCTCCTGCCACTGCAGCAGCCAGGCTCCCAAGCGAATGGTTGTTTCGTGCTGTGCATGCTGTGCAGCCTCCTGACTTGCTGCTCTTCTCTGAGCCCCTGCCGGCAGTGGAGGCCATGGTAGTTAGAGCACAGCCAGGGGACCTTGCAGGTAACAGCAGGTTACCGTGTCGGAGCATCCTGTGCATCCTGTGCATGCTGGTTCCTTCTAAACGACTGCCACTCTAAACATCTCCTCAGCCTCACCCTAGGCTTGCTCCAGCATGCCTTCAGAGCCAGGCCAACCACACCCTTTCTGGCTCACCCTCGCATCCCCTGCGATGCGAGCGGAGGTTTGCCGCCCGGCTGACCCCCCCGACCCGTTCAAGGGCTGCTGCAGTTCTTACGGAGGAGCCTGGCAGCAGCTTTGGCCTCCCCCCCGTCATGGACCGTCCTGATGAGCTGGACCTTGAGAGAGTCATCGAGAACAGGCTGGCACGGGAGCGCCGGCGCCACCTGGGAGAGCGCCGCAAGGAGCGCACGCAGCGTGCCAGCAGCAGGGACAGCCAGGGCAGCGGCAGCTCTGAGGAGGGTGCAGGCGCAGCTGTGGATGCTGACGCACAGCAGCAGCAAGGCCAGGTGGGCGGCCAGGTGAGCAACAAGGCTTCAAACTGCTGATCTCAAATCGTAATGTTATGGCTGGACATGGTGGAAGCACCTGTGGCGTTTTGTGAGCGCCGATGCTGACAGAGCGTACATTACCAAGCAAGCAGGGTGTGGGCCCACATGCACTCCAGTGTTAGGGGTAGGCGATGTATTTTGTGCGGAAGTCAGACAGGCGGCGCCTGGTCCATGCAGGTGGGCAGCGCTCTGGATCGGCTCTACTATGAAAGCGTCACGCTAGCAAGCCGCTTAGGTACTCAGGCAATGGTCGTAGCGCTGTTGCTGTCGCTTGAAAAGGCCATGCTGGGTGTGTGCTCAGTAGATCCTCTTATGTGTTAGCAGCCTTTGGCCGCCCCAGGGCTGACCTGTCTGCTCCGCAAGCATGCTGGGGACATGATTCAGTCAAATCCATCACCCAGCCCTGTACAGTGCACGCCTCCCTCCCCGTTGTGTTGCGTCAGCTGCCACCCATCACCGATGTATCTGCCATTGTGTGGGGGTGACCCGGGGAAGCAGCTGCTGGGCTGTGCCATGCCGTGCTGTGCAGCGGGCCTGCTGCTGGGCATGCCCCCCGAGCCGGCCCTGGGGAGGACCCCGCTGTCGCTGCTGTCACCTCAGACCACCGTCGAACAGGTTTGCCAAACACGCTGTTGATTCCACCAAGCTGAACAGCCGCTCTGGAGACTCAGTGCATCCTGCTTGGCTGTGTTGAGGGTTGCGCCGGAAAGCTTGCCGCACGGTTAAGCGGGGTGAGGGGACATGGGGAGCAGTAGCGGACGTGGCAGTAGACTGACACATGCAAGTATTTGAATGACATTGCATGCCAAGCCTTGTACTCCTTACATTGAGCGCTGCACTACAGGTCTATCACATTGTAAAGTATGCAAGCCAAAACTGCCAGTGTTGGCAGCATGACCGTGACCTTGCGCCTTGGGTCCTGGCCTGAAGGAGCAAGGTTGCGACGACCTTGGTTGGCTGGGGTTGAAATGTTTGGCCTCCAAGCAACTGCTGTGCTGTGGAAAAGATGTATTTGTGACATCCCTTAGTGTAACATACTGGGGATCACTGGGCTTCTTAGCGCACAATTGTGGTGCCCTGGGTGCAGGCCAAAACCCTCCTCGCTCAGCATTTGCTGGGGCATTGCATGCTTCGAGAGCTGCGTGCTGCTGCACAGGAGGCTGACACTGCAGCTGCCAGTGCCCTGCGGCTGGCAGCTGCTCACAAAGCGGCTGCCAAGCTCCTCCTGGGGGAGCTGGCTGAGGCTGCCGTACAGGTGGGGACCTGGTCCTCTTGGTGAGGACTGCTGCAGTGGCTGCTGTGTTTTTGGTGCCGGGTATATAGCACTCGGACGAGGCGTGGGGCTATGGGCATGGCAAACTGTACCAGCTGCCAGACGCTGTGTCTCGCGAGCCTTGCACACCCTACTAATAACCCTTGACAAGGTCTGAGCTTAGTGCCGGCCAATCAACTGTCTCCTCCTCCCAGTATTACAGAAGGAGTGACGCTGGTTGCTGCAGGACCAGGCCGCAGCCAAGCACGCGCAGGCATGCCGTGCGAGGCTGGTCCCCCAGCTCTGTCAGCGGGAGTGGGAGGCGGTCCGCAGGGCCGCCGTGGAGTGCTGTGCCCCGCTAAGCCTGGCGCTGGCTGGCAGGCCGGCTGACAAGCTGTCTGGCAGCGGCCCTGACGCGGAAGCGGCCCTATGCGAGGTAGGCAAATGTGTGGTAATTTGGTGTGGGTGTGTGTGTGTGTGTGTGGTGGGGGTGGGGGGGGG
>BBXU01001315.1:0-41676 GCA_001598975.1 Parachlorella kessleri | reverse complement strand
TGTGGTGTGTGTGTGTGTGTGTGTGTGGGGGGGGGGGGGACATATTGCCCAAGTAGGCGCGCGGCTGGGAGTGCGCGGTGCAGCACGTGTGTGGCTGACGGGTGAGGAGGTCCACAGTGTGCCCGTGGTGGGTAGATATGTTGGCCGCAACTGCAGGTGCAAGGCGCGGCGAGCTATCGACACAGCAGCTGCCATGCCAGGCCCTGCTGTCACTGTGTACCCAGCCGGCTCGCTCGACCCTGCAGGGGCCCTTATTATTCTAGCTTCCAACTTCGCCCTGTAGTTGACTTGACTGTGACCTCCCATGCGGCCCCCGTGCCTGCAGATCAAGTGGGCAGCGGTGCTGGACGTCCTGCTGGCGCTGCAGCACTTGCAGCGGGAGGGCCGGCTCTCAGTCCACACTATGGACGCCTTGCACAAGTTTGTACGCCAAAGGTACCCTGGAGCCGGCCCTGGGGGCGGCGGAGAGGTTGCCGCCGATACCCCTGAGGGCGCCCCTGCCGACGCTTCCCTCCCTCTGTCCTCGGTCTCCATCAGCGCAGCAGCCGTGCCCAATGCAGCTGCGTCCCCTGAGCAGTCCCAGCTACAGGCTGAGGAGCAGGAAATGGTCTCACGGCATCGCCCAGGGCAGCTGCTACACATGCGGCTTCACCTGGCTGCCGCGGCCGACACCAGCGAGGCCCGAGGCTTTGACCGCTTTCAGGCTGCCCTGGGCCGGCAATGTGTAGCTGACCTGCAGCGCATGCTGGGGGCCCTGAGGCTGCCGGATCTGATGAGGGCGCACGCCCACGCCTGCCTGCTGCTGGCGTGGCACCACCCCACAGCTGTGGACCTGTCGCCGCGGCTGGCGGTGCGCCTGATAGATACCTTGGCCCCTGCCTCTGACGAGGGGTTTGGTGCTTCAATACTGTTCTGCCTTGCTGTTGGGACTCTTATGATCTCGCAGAGGGGGTTGAGGCTTGGCAAGGCTTTACACACCCTTCCGTGCTGTGCGGTGCAGCTTCCCACCCTGGGTCTGGCACCATTGACTGTCGTCCAACCTACGTAACCCCACAAGCAAAGGACGTGGTGGGCCTTGCAGGAGCACGCCTGGGCCTTGGAGAAAACAGCTGTCTCATGTGAGCTGCTGGACCTGGGGACTAGCAGCGGTGCCGAGGGCAAGTCCTTTGGGCTGGCAGGCCGGCAGCAGCTGCTGCGGATCACCCCTGCTGGGCTGGAGCTGGTTGCCCGAAAGGAGCAGGCGGTCGAGGTGAGGCATGGTGGTAGCCCAAGCTCCCCTGGCCTGTTCAGCCCTGTGCGCGCTCCTTGCATGCCCCTGGCCTGGCGAGCGTGACATGCACAGCAGCCGTGCACCTGACTGCCCGTCCAGTCTCCTAAGTTGCCTCAACTGGCTACCTGCATACCTTATGACGCAGTGTTAGATTAGGATACCCTGGCCACGGCATTTCACTGTGTGTCTGACTCAGCCTGGCCCCTTCTGCCCGCGTCTTTACTGACAGCTGGCACTGCAAGCGGCGGGAGCCAAGCAAGCTCTGGCTCTCCAGCGGAGCAGAAGCGCCATGCTTGCGGCACCTGGCCACGTGCCAGTCCTCGCACAGCCAGGAGAGAAAGTTTGCGCGGCTGTTGCTGCGGCGGCCTGCGGTCTGTCCAAGGGCGCCGCTGAGCAGGCGCTTCTGGCAGCTGCCAACGGGGCTGACGCGCTGGCGGACATGCAGGAGCCGCCTGAGAGCAAGGTAGAGATGCTGCTCTCTTCTTGGCGGCGAGCAGTGTGCGAGCGGATGCTGTTGGGACACCCTGATCTGGCGCGTTGCTTGAAGGGCTGTGCCAACCTATGGAGGCAGGCTGTACATGCTGCACAGGGAACGCAGCAAGGTGTTGCCCCTGTCCCTGGAGATGCGAAAGGAGACGTAAAAGCAACGTGCCTGGCAACGCAGCTATGCACACATATGTGTCAGTGGCCTGGGGGAGCACACCGCCTGCTTGTCATCCATTCGTTGTTGAGCTTGTAAGTGCATTGCAGGCTGCAGGCTTCCGCCTTATCGCAGGCCAATGCATACAAAGCAGGAGTGTTTTCCTGAGACTTACTTGAACCTAGGTTATTCCTTGCTGTGCAGCAAAAGGCAGCATACCTCTTAGCAGCGCTGCAGCGGCTCATGACCCTGCATGCTCTGGTTGCCGGCGTGTATGAGACGCACATTGCGGCGCTGTTGGTCAACACAGGCCATCTGCACGACGTAATGATGATTGCAAAAGACTCTCAAATGGTGCGTAGACTGTCTGCTGTCTATATGCAGACGAGTCAGCGCCTTTTTCTACTGTTTGTGTTGATTGAAGAAGGAGGGGGGGGGGGGGGGGGGCGGCACTACCAGGTTGGCTGGCGGTGTGTTTGTAACTGTTCTCTTCTGGTGCAATCTCGACCACTGGGCACTGCCTGGCCTCCGCCTTGTCCTGCGCAGCCGTCCAACACCTGTGTCAGAGCATGGCTGCAGGAGCCCACCCAAATGCTGCGGGACCCGAAAGGGCTTTGTGCGAAGCTGGGTAGCGCAGTGTGGCGGGTCCACAAGGGCTGCCAGGTTGCGGCTGAGGTGGGGTCCGCAGTCGCCCTCATCAGGGTGAGTGCATCTGCCCTGCGCTGGGAACTCCCACAGTCATTTGAGGTTTGGTGGGGCTGACTGTAGCCGCCATGTTACGGCGGTGAGGTACACATGAGGGAGCGAGGCTACATGCCCCAGTCTGGGGCTGCGTTGGACCCTGGAAGCGCGTCGTGTGGGAGGTCGGAAGTGACGGAGAGAACTTGATGTCTAGCAAGGACGTTGGGATGGCGGGGAATGAGGGATCCGCTGTTACAGCAGGGGTTCTATGCATGTGGCGCTGGTGGCTCTTGGCAGGGGGGGCAGCTAGGTCCAGCGGAGCATCACGACTGGTCACTTGAACCCCAGGCGTTGTGTTAACCGCCGGGCTGGTGTTGGGGTTTGTGAGCTTGGTGTTGACAGCTTGGTGAGACAGGAGGCTGGCGGGTGTTAACTAAGATGGGTAGCAGGACTCCAGGCAAGCTTTGTGGATGCACGGTATTTGCCTTGGGTTAACGTGCAAGCTAAATCGAAGCCAACAAGTGCTCGCGACGACTCGTGGTGCTCATATGGGACCCCATACTGCACGCGAACTTTCTGAAGTGCGCCCATGTACCACCGCCACCTATCTAAACCTCTGCGATGTTTCAGATGCTGAGCGATGTGGCGTCCCTGGGGGGGGATGTTGCAAGAGTGACAGCCTTGGAGATGCGAGCCCGGGAGATGTCTGAGTCCCAGGATGCAGCACGCGTGAGTAGGGAGGCTCAGCGTTGGAGTACCATGTCTTTGCTCTTAGGAGTGCCATGTCTCTGCTTGCATAGGGAGCTTGGAAGCACATGCTCTTCTGTTAGTGTCTGTTAACATGTGTCACATGGGTTACCCTGATGTATGATAGGCAGTCAGTCATATCCCTGGGCAGGTCTTGTCTTGGCATGCTCATGGAAAGGCACGAGGCTGGGTGGATTCGGGGCCAAGCGGGGGCAGCCCTCAGCACTTGCCTGTTAATGTCGGCATCCGGAATCTTGGCACGTGCATTAGTGGCCATCTCGCACTTGTCACGAGGGGCATGTGCTGTATTCACTATCTGTGGCTGTTCACCCAGCAAACGGCGAGGGTTGCCAGCAGCACGCTTGGAGATGCTTCGTTATGGTACCGGAGCTACTCCCTGCGTTTGCTGGCTTATCAAGTCATGGCAGTCTGGGCTACCACCCAGCTGACCATGCAAGCTTTCTGGGTTCAAGCCATGGCAGTCTGGGCTACCACCCAGCTGACCATGCAAGCTTTCTGGTTTCATGTGGCGCTGCAGCTCAAAGTCGTTGCGGAGGCGTTGGACAGTCATGCCAAGTCGGTGCAGGCCTTGATGTCAATCGAGCTGATGCAAGGTAGGCCCGCAGGTCTGAGTTGAAGACGCTGTTGCTGAAATTTGACCCTTGCCAAGTTACTTGGAGACAGTCCCAAGTCGGTGGAAGAGTGCTTGCGGTAGCGTGCCGGGCGCCTTTGGCTGTCTCCCACCTACCTCTAGAGTGCCTGCGGTAGCATGGCGGGTGCCTTTGGCTGTCTCCCACCTACCTCTAGAGTGCCTGCGGTAGCATGGCGGGTGCCATGCGCTGTATTCTCCTCATCCCGCGCTGATCCCCGCCCTTGAATCAATGGCCTGACAGCAACTCTGCCGCTTCACAGACCGTGATGGTCCACGGCTTCAAGGCGAAGTGCGGGAGCGGGTAGAGCAGCTACAGCATCAGCTGGTGGACTTTTGCGAGAGGCTGCAGGAGCTGATGGTCCATGAGCAGCTGGAGTGCATCGCTGGCAGGTGGGTCGGTTTCGCCTTGGCTCGTGCTGCTGCTGCACGATGTGGCCTCTCCACACGCACTGCTGCTCTCAGGGCACACTGGCTGCTGCCACCTGTGGCGATGTGAGTGTGTTGGGGGTGGCTGGGCAGGCAGAAAGCTAGTGTGAGTTTGAGTGGTGCCGCCGCTCGCGACCGCCCAGCAAGAGCCGCTATTTAGCTTGATGCCAAGTCAGCACCTGGACGGGGTAGGCTACAGCGGCTGTGCCTTCCACAAATGAACCATGGAATGGAGCGGGGTGACTGACGCCAGGGTTGCGTTGCGCTGCAGGGCGACGCCCGCAGTGCTTCTGCAAGTGCCCCAGCTGTTGGAGGGGGGCCGGCACCTCCTTGAGCGAGTGATTCAGGGGCTGATGGCCGGGATGGGCGTCGTCGGCCACGCCTCCCTTGTGCTGCAAGTGCTGGAGGGCAGGCTGCTGAGGTATGCCGGCTTGGCTTGAATCCGTCTGCCGGTTCTTGGTTCTTGCTTATTGGACAAGAAGAGGGGTGGGGTGCTTCTTGATGAGTTGCTGGCACATGTAGTCCTCCATGCGGCCGAGAAGCCTTTTGTTGGGTCTGTTCTGTCTGCTTTGACGTGTTCAACCAAGTATTGAGCTGCACTTGGTGCGCATCCCATAGGAGCAAAGTGGGGTCGTGGCTTTGTTATTCCATTTTGAGTGCTAACTTCCGACTCTGCCATGGGATCGTATGGGAGGTAATACAGGGTACTGAGAGAGGTACATGCTTTCTGTTCCATCACAGTGTGGAGTCTCCACTTGCCTGCTTACCTGCTGCTCGTGCCATGCAGCGCTTTCCTCGGCGAGGTGTGTGCGCAGTCTTGCGCTGCCGACGTGGGTGAGGTGCTGCTCCACCATGTCCTGCCCCTGAGATGGGAGACCCAGTTGCAAGAGCAGCAGCATTCTGTGCAGCATGGATCCTCTGGTAAGCAAGGCAGCAGCAGTGATGAATGTTTTGGGTTGTGGTGTCTGATGCCTGCAGCTCGCTATGTCGAAGGCGCGGTGTTTCCTGCAAGCAGGGCACCGTTTATACCACAACACCAGCATAGCTGCATGCTGTCTTGTGTCTGCTGAGGCCGGGGTCCCTGGACTCTCAAGTCCCAAAGGTGGTGCGGCAACGGCTGTGGCTGAAGCGGGGTATCAGTTGCTGGCTTGTACTTTCCCCCAGTGCAGGCGATGCCGTTGCCGTTCAGAAGGCCTTGACAGGGCCTCCAAATGGCGACGGGGCAGCTGCCGCCGCTGCTGCTGCTGAGCTGTTGGAGGAAGAGCGTAGGGCTGCGGAGGCTAAGCAGGTGGGGTTGCTTGCAGCTGGCCCTCGTGAGCCTGGGAGCCGGTATAACTTAGGCGTCATGAGATGCTGCTACTGGTAGCCTGCAAGGCCCACGCTACCTGCTGTCCGAAATGGCAGCTGGGTAGCAGGGCTGTGCTTTCCAAGGATGGAACGCTGCGTAGGGCGTGACTCGAGAAAGGCATGTGACATGCACAACCATGGCCTTGCTCACATGCTACATCATGGTGCCTGCCTCAGCTCCCGAAGTCAGCGAGGGTAAAGGCGTACAATCTCACTGGCAGCACTGCATGACACTCCACCTCGCCACGGCCGCCTGCTGCTGAGCAGGCAAGGGGTGAGAAGGAGCAGCGGAGGAAGGAGCGGCAGCGCGCCAAGGCGCGGCAGGGGTCACCTCCTACAAAACAAAGGAGCGAGGCAGGCTCTTCCCCATATTGGGGCTCAGAGGGGAGCTTGGCCTCCCCATCCTCCTTGCCGGCTGAGCCCCAAGAATTAAAGGCAAGGATGATGGCAGACACTGCTGATGCTTCATGACATAGGCCTCCCGGGGAAGAAAGGCAAAGCTGCTCGACCGCGTTCTGGCGGCCTCCAGTCGCCAGGAATGATAGGGCTGTCTTTGCACTTGCTGCTAGGCTTGTGAAGGCTGCAACCTTAAGCAGAGCAAGGTCCTGCCCGAGGGCTGTGCTACAGGCTGTGGTTCGGCTTTTACAGAGGCTGTGTTGGCGGTGCAGGCAGCACCATCATCTGCCACCTGTCGTGCCACCGAGGACGCACGTCAGGCTGAGCAGACTGCAAGGGATGACAAGCAGGCTGCAGCACAGGAGCCAGTCGTGGTGGGACATCCACATGTTCAGAGGGGAAACTCCCTAGGGAAGGTGACAACCCAGCCGTTGGCAGGAGGGCTACTGCAGGCTAACCCTGAAGGTATTGCCACGAAGGCAGTGGAAAGCGGGGTGGCGGGTGAAAGCCAAGGCAACCAGGCAACCAGGCCGTACCAAGCATCACCGGTGCAGCTACAGCAGGGGGTCCGTGACGACCCAGGTCAGTCAGACATGCAGCAAGGTGGCCCCGCCACCCCTCCGCCAGCCTCTCCCCTTGCGAACGGCACCCCTGAGGCAGAGCTGTTACCGCGGCCTGTTGCCAGCGCGCAGCGAGCTGACCCCAGCAGTGCTGCACACAGGACCGCAGCTCCGCCGCCGCCGGCAGCAGTGGCAACGCAGTCTCCCTCCGCTGCGGCTGTCTCCCCACGACAGCTCAGGCAGCGAACAGGTGCTGCAGCCAGGGAGGCGCCAGCTGAGGCCGCTGCAGCACAGCATAGCAGCGCTGCTGTGCCTGCTTCCCCCGCCCGACATGGACGTGTGGGCAGCAGGCACAGCGGTGGAGGGCACAGCAGCCCTCAAGGTGGCCCCCACACAGCAGGCAAGCCTGGCATTCAAGCGGAGCTTGCCGCCCAGCTGAGGGCTGCCCAGCAGCAGGGCCTGCTGGGTGCCGATGGTGAGGTCGATGTTGCGAAATTGAAGGCGTCCGAGGCAGCTGGGGCAGTGACATCCCACGCACGACCTGCAGGTGTGGTTTTGGGAGGGGGAAGCGGGCCGGCAGGTTCTGTTGGTGAGTTACGTGGGCAATCTGGCAGCAGAGGCTTCACTCCCAAGTCGCCAGCAGCAGGTGGACAAGCATCAGGGACCGAGCTGCAGGGGCAGACCACGCCCACACTATCAGCAGAAGACGCAGCCTTGGGAAGAGCACGTTCTGGGTCCCAGAGCCGTGCCGCTCCCGGGCCCCTTTCTATAGCTAGCTCTGCCGCACCTGGAGCTCCCCGTGCAGCTGCCGACAGCAATAGCGCCACCACTGGTCCGCCCCAGCAACCTCAGAGGGGTGGCCCAGCTTCCCTGAGGGCTGCACAGCAGGGGCCGTGGAGGGAGCCGGAGGTGGTGCGCTTTGTGCGCTGGGAGGGTGACTGGCTGTGCCGCTGCGGCCGAGTGAACCCGCTCCGAGCCGACTGTCAGCAGTGTGGCTACCGAGCGCCGTGCAGGTGAGCTGGCTGCTGCTGTTGTAGTGGAAAGGTGAGGTGCAAAGGTGCGAGAATGTTGATGGCCCCTCTGCTCCCTTTACTTGCCACCAGGTACAGTTGAAGATGAGAAGCTTACCATCTCTATGGGTGGTTGGATACGTGTCGTGTCTGTGTGTATCAGCCGACTTGGGCTTCCTTGTGGCTTTGGTTTGCACGGATAGTATGATACTTGGAATTCGCGCTAGCCGAACTGCTGCTGCAAGAGGCCGCGCTGCAAGGCTGCTGCACTGTTGCAGGGACTGGTTTCGTGGCAAATGCGGGCGAGGCAACACGTGCATGGCTCCTCACCCGCTCTTTGATCTGCCTGCCATCAAACCCCACACCAACGCTTGGGGGGAGACCCGAGACGGCAAGCCCCTGGCAAACCCACCTCCCAATGCCATCTACAAGCGGCCACCTGGTGGCAATAGGCCAGCTGCTAGGGTGGGCTTGACTGGCGATCCAGTCAGCAGGCTCGTTCCGTTGGGGCGTAAATCAAGTACGGAGACCTCTGCTGGTGCCAGTGCAGCATCAGCAGCTGTGGCCGGTCCCGCAAGCGCAGCTGCTACCGTGCCAAATGTATGGAAAAAGCGGCTGGAGCTGCAGGAAGCGGCGGCGGGGCAGCAGCAGCCCCAGCCGCAGCCAGCGCAGCAGCCGGGGCCAGCCCAGCAGCCAGAGCAAATGGAGCGGGGGCAGGTATGGCCAGAGCGAGGACCAGAAGCTGTGGGGCTTTCTACCGCCCGCAGTGCACTTGAGCACTCGCCTGACCATGCTAACCACAGAAACGTTGACTTGCAAGGCAGCAGCTCTGCCACAGCAGGCCAGGAGGCACCTGGTGCAGCCAGGCCAGCAGCAGCAACAACGCTAGCAGCAGAAGCCCCAGCAGGGGCTTGGGCGCAGCCCCGGGCATGGGCACAGCCAGCGGAATCTGCCACAAGACTGGGCTTGGCGGAAGCCCCAGCGGCGGAGGCAGGTGACCCCTTAGCTTTGGGGTGGGGTTCTGCCACTGGGCAGGCGGAAGAGACTGGCAGCGGGGTTGTTGACGTGTCTGGCAGCTTGCAAGACTTGCTCCACATACCCAGCAGTAGCACGGTGTCTGGCACCCTAGACGCGTCTGCAGCCGCTGCTTTGGCACCTCACCCGCAGCTGGCACCTCCAGTGGTCGTTGGATGGGCCGAGCCGGCGGGGCAGCGGCAGCAGCATGCTCAGCAGCAGGCAGCGGAGCCAAGCTGGGCTGCACGGCTGGCAGTGCAGGCGCAGCGGCCAGCACCGCAGAGCACAGCAGACCAGGCTTCGATGCATGAGGCTGGGGATGGAGAGGAAGAGGATGCCCTGGCAGTTATGCTCCAGGTATACTGCGTATAGCACCCAGCGTCTGTCGTAATGTAAAGCTTTTTTAGCCTATAAGGGCGGGCAGTACCTGGCGTCCGGACGGGGGGTGGTCCAATGGCAACTCTGGAGAGGCTTGGTTTGCAATCAAAGGAGTGCCTGCCATATCACTGTAACCCCAGCGGGGATCGTTGTGGATGCCGCAGCTCTGCGATGGTGTATGGAGCGCTGTGTATACGGATACATGGCTGTGGCCTTTTGAAACATGTTGCTGGGAAGCAACCCTGGTTAGTGGGCTTTACCGACTGCACCAGTTTGTGCGCTGGCCCCGCCGCCCTCCGTAGTGAGGGCGGGCCTTTAATAAGGAAGCCGTCAGCCGTTGCCCGCTGAGCTGCCCTGCAGACCATGGGCGTCAGCAGCGAGCTGGAGAACACTGGCAGCTGGAGCTTTGGGGCGGAGCCTCACCACCCCCCTTCGAGCTGGGAGCAGCAGCACCAGCAACAGCAGCTGGAAGAGCCCCTTGCGTGGCAGCAGCAACCGCAGCAGCAGCAGCAGCAGCAGCAGCAGCAGCAGCAGGTCTTGTCGCCATGGCACCACCGAGGGCAGCAGGAGGGCAAGTGGCACGGTGCGGGTGCGGGGGAGCCGGGGTCTCCGATGGCCCCCGCCGATTCCTGGCCCGGCATAGGGCAGAGCCAAGAAGATGCGGACCTGCAGGCTGCAGTGCAGGTACGGATCTGTACCGCTGCACTGAGCATACGATGCCATGCGGTGCTGTGCAGATGCTGATGGTGTGCGCTTGCCTAGCACTTCGGAGCCGAGCCCCTTCGGCATGTATTATTTAAAAGTTGTGCTGGTCGGCGGCGTTCACACACCTTCCTTTGCTGCCGTTAGCTTCTGCTATGAAATGGAAGGCTGAGCATACATACCTTGACCCACCTCTTCCCACAGGCTAGCTTGGCAGATGCACGGAGGCACCCTTGGCAACACACATACCCCAGCGATATGTTCCCAGCAGCCCAGCAGCATATACCACTCGGCCCTGCACGAGTTGGAGAATCACCCAGCCCAGAGCTGGATCTGGCTGGACCTGGTCTGGCCAATGCTGTTGGAGAGTACAATTGCTTCCTCAATGTGGTCATCCAGTGCCTCTGGTACTGCCAGGAGTTTCGGCGACAGGTGGGGTGGGCTTGACTCTTTGCCAGCAGGTGTGGTGAGCCTTATATGGGCTAAGTGGGGTGGCGCTTCTTGCCGGCTAGCCAGGTGTGCGGGGTGGTGGCCGTTCTTGCTGCCGGGCATGTGTGCAACACTGTAATGGGGGAGGGTGGGGTGGGGTATGTGTGTGTAGCCAAGGCAGTCTTGTGGTAATGCAACTCATGTTGGGGCCTTCCACCGGGGTGGTCGTCACCGGGCACTTCCAAACTGCTTCTCCCTTGGCACAGCTCTGGCTCAGTGACATGGTCGTTGGTCATGCGCTCTATGCAGCGACAGGGGTGACACGCCCTCAGGCATGTATCTTGGCTCTGCTGATATTGTTACCGGGGTGACACGCTGCGCTGAGTGACGCAGGTGACAGCCTGGCCAGAGCCTCTCTACGGCGGCAACCCCGTGCTGGCCGCGCTGCGCGACCTGTTCCTGTCGTTTGCGGCAGAGGAGGAGGCAAAGAGGCAGCGCACACTGGCGGCCGCGGCGCGGCAGGCGATCGACCCCACCCCGCTGCGAGAGGCGCTGGCGGCGCTGCCCCAGGGGCCGCATATAGGTGAGTCTACCAGCCCACTCCCTGTGGTGCGACCTGGGCTGGGTCTGGGCGGGGCGGGCTGTTAGCTTTGGTGGTAGCCCACTTCTGCTGACATTGGCGGCATCTGTCCTGCCTATCAGAAGTAGGAGGGGTCACAAGTGTTGCATCCGCCAGCTTCCAGGAGCCCCTCTGCAAGTCTCAGCCATGCTCTCCACCCTCTCCTCCCTCCGGCACCCTCCCGCGGTGGGGTTGCATGTGCAGGCGAGATGAGCGACGCTGCCGAGGTGCTCTCGTCAGGTGCTTCATGGAATATCCCATGACCAGTCCTCTGTTAGCACCCAGAGCAGCACAAGAGCGCATGCCGTGCTGCAGGCGAGATGAGCGACGCTGCCGAGGTGCTGGACGCCATCTACCAGCAGATCAAGGAGGCATCAGCGGGGCAGGGGCTGCCAGCTGGCGTGGAACAGCTGTTTGGGCTGTGGACGCGAGAGGCTGTGGACTGCAGCAAGTGCGGGAAGACAACGCACCAGACCAGCTACGTGCAGTGCTTCTACAACACACAGGCGAGTGTCAGCGTGAGACGCAAGCAACCGCGGTGTGGCGTGCTGGTGGAGGGCCCCGCCGTGCTTGCTGGGAGAGACAAGCAGCATGGGACACCTCCATCTCCAATGCACTGTGCACTCAGGGGAGTACTGCTTGTGAGACACGCGCAAGCTGGGTGTTGGGTGACTTGCTCTGAGTTCTGAGCTCAACTGGAACGTGCCACCCCCAGGTTCTGACGCTCCCATCATGGCTGTTCTTAAACCCCTACCACGCTCGGTCAACCCGTAGCACCCAGTCATCAGAAATAAATGCCCAACATGCACATGCCGGCCTGCCTTGCTGCAGGCTACGGCCCTGCGCATGCAGCGCTTAGTTTCAGAGGCAGAAGGCGAGGCCTGCCCCAGCCTGGGCCGCCTGCTGCGGCTGATAGAGGGCCAGGCCCGCAAGACCTGCGACACCGACGTGGGCGGCTGCGGAGAGTGGAACCCCATCACCCACTTCTTGGACCGGCCGCCGCGTGTGTTCACGCTGCAGCTGGCCTGGGAGAGCCACCGGGAGGAGGCGGGGGACATCGCCGCCACGCTGGCGGCCGTGGACGAGCAGGTGCGGTTGCTAGGACAGTGGGTGGGGTTGTTAGAGCTATATATTGTGGTGGGAAGGGTGGCGCTACGGGGCTAGTAGCTCCTCTATTTGTGTGTTGGCCGGGAGAAGGCAGGAGGGGCATGGCATCAACCAGGATTTAGCTAGGGTGGATGTGCAGCTTTGCCTCACGGGTGGAGCACACGGACATGCAATTATGAAGTGCCAAGTGTTTTGGTAAGGTGCAGACTCTCCACATCAATAGCCCAGGTTTTTGTGCGTCGGCAAGTTGGGATCAGCCACTGAGTGAAGAGGGCCGCAATCGTGTCTGCGCAAGCGTCTTGCCCTGCCCTGCCCTTGGCACTGTGTGATGTAGGTGGACCTGGGAGAGGTGTACTGCGCCCATGAGGCAGCACAGGATGTGTACCGCCTGCGCAGCCTGGTCTGCTACTACGGCGCCCACTACCAGGCATTTGTGCTGGTACCCGATCTGGACCGCTGGCTCATGTTTGACGACACCCGCATCACCACCGTCGGCAGCTGGGCAGATGTGTGCCGCAAGTGCGAGATGGGCAGGATCCAGCCCTCCATGCTGTTCTACGAGCGGTTATAGGCGCAAAGTGTGTTGTTGTTGGCTGCAAGGCAACCTAGCCTGCTTGCCTTCAAGGAGGTCCCGGCTGGCTGCAGTGAACCTGGCTTGTTGCCAAGCACGCACCTCCGCCCTGGCAGCATGCACAGCTTATGACGGTTCTGGCTCTAGCAGTACTGGTCGCTTCATGGGACCTTTACTTGTTCCGCGGGCTGTAAGGAAGCAGACGACAGTTTGTCAACACACAGAGATACCTCCGCCTGAGCGCACCACCGTGCAGCATGTTTCTTCCCAAAGCCAGCCTAGGACATAAGCAGTCGCACGCCACAGCCCTTGCATGCAGCATTTGTACACCCAGCGTACTGCGGGGCATACCCAGTGTTGGGTTTGGGATTGTTTCGAGGACAGTCCTAGGGTTGACAGTAAATAATTGCAAGCAAACCATGTTGTGGAAATCTCTAAACGAGAGCTCTTCCAACCCCTAGGCACTGCTACGCATCCAGACAAGAAAGCAATATAAACACGTCAGAGGACTCGCACGCTTGTTTGCTGTGCGCTACACTTATAAAAAGAGAGGCAGACCACCTGCTGTGTAAGGTACGATACCAATATACTGGGCGCAGAAAAGAAGACTGGGGGCGTAGAAAAGGGGCTGTACCTAATCAACCTACAAGAGAAAGAACGCACCAGCAGGAGGAGCATACTAAAAGAAATAGGAACCTCGACAGACAGCCATGCTGTCACATGCTAACCAATTTGAAAGGTAACAAAGCTCTGCCCTCCTGCCCAATCAAACTCCAACTTGGACCTGCTCATAAAACAGCACCGAGGGCTGGATGCGCCCCACCTCACACTTGCGGCGCACATCCGCCCAGCTGCCCACTTTGCTAACGCGCGTGTCGTCAAACATGACCCACATCATCAGCTCCGGTACCAGCACAAACGCAAAGTAGTGCGCGCCGTAGTAGCACACCAGGCTGCGCAGGCGGTACACGTGCTGGCCTGGGTTCACGCCGCGGTACACGGCATGCAAGTCCACCTGCGAGCAGCAAGGCAGCGGCAGCCTCAGGGAGGGCTGCTTCTCTCTTGCTCGGGGCGGCTGCAGGGCACCATTATTTGCATAAACTGCAACAGGTGCACTTAGCACGTAACAAGACCTCTGACCCAGCAGGCTTCAACAAGTGGACCACCTTGCCTCACAATTGTAAGCGCGGGGCATACAACACGCCGCGGATGCCAAACCCAGTTTGATCATGGCTTGGAGGCTCACCCGCTCGTCCACGGCCGCCAGCGTCGCAGCGATGTTGTGGGGCTGCTCCTGGTGGCTCTCCCAGGCCAGCTGCAGCGTGAACACACGCGGGGCCGACACCAACGCATGCACCACCGGCAGCAGCGTATTGCAACCGCCTGCGGGGCAGGGGCCAGGCGCATTTCAGGGACACTTCCGGCTGCCACCCCATGGGAGTCATCTCCAAGCCCACCTTCATCACTCCAGCTGCGTTATACGTTGCTCTGCGTTTGGGTATCAGCAAGTGGCTGACGTGGCAGAAACAGAGCATACTGTCCTGCGACAGTGTATACATGTGCAGCAGCACAAGTCAGCCAGCCGGGGAACAGTGCCCAGCAGGCGAAGCGGCACCCACCTCCATCCTGGTCGCATGTCTTGCGTGCCTGCTCCTCCATGGCTCGCAGCAGCGCGCCCATCTTGGCGCCTGCGCCCCACCGCCGGCGCTCCTCACGGAGCCCTGTGGCCTGCAGCCATCAGCCCCAACAGAATCAGATTCTCTGGATTTTCAACCTGCACCTAGCCACACCTCACCAAGCCCTGTGCCCTGCGGCAGAACACCAGCACAGTACAATGACATGAAACACTGCATCTGCAAGGTGTTCTTCTCTCTTTCATTCTGGCAATAGTGAGGCCATGCAGTCCCCCTGCTCGGTAGTAGCTAGCTTGAGGCTGCAATGCCGACACAGCAGCACTTCAAGCGCCATGGCATGGCTGTGCATGGGTAAACTAAGGAACTACAATTTGTCGTTCACTTTCACCTGGGTGTTGTAGAAGTACTGGGTGTAGGTGTGGACGTGGCTCTTCAGCTCACACCCTTCGCAGTACACGTACTCCTGGACCCGCAGCCCAAACACCGCCGCCAGCGCCTGGGCTGCTGCAGCGTCCAGTGCCTCGATGCGGCCATACAGCGCCAGCAGAACCTCGCCAGCGTCGCTCATCTCGCCTGCAGCGCAGCGCACACACTCGTGTGCCGCTGCTGCTGGTGGTGGTGGTTTAAAATGTCTCAAACCCTGGTGAGTACCTTGCCAGCGGCGCTCGTCCGCCTGGCGAGCAACAGACCACTGTACTCACTCAAGACAGGTGACGATGGAAAGGCTCAAACGACCTCCACCAAGACTCAAGGCGCACATATATCCTATACCTTTGCAGTAACACTGGTCTCCCACCTCTCGGCTGTAAGCACAGCCAGGCCTAAAGAACAAGGCCTGGCGACGCCTGACCCATTTTGGCAGCCAGCAGCACAGTGACCAGCCATTGAGCACCAAACTGGTTGTGACAGCGTCAACACCCTGTCCCACATTAGTGCCAACAACAAAGCAACCCACCAACTCGGAAGAGCTGGCTGGGCAGCGCGCTCAGCGCCTCGCGCAGCGGGTTTGGGTTGACCACGCTGCGCTCGGCATGCTGTGCATGCTGTTGCTGCTGCTGACCCTGCTCCTCCAGCTGCAGGAACAGGCCATGAAGCGCTGCGACCACCGCATCATGCTGGCAAAGCGCAGCAGGCCAGCTCAGCACCTGCAGCAGGAGACACGGACAGCCTTTCTGCCATTGTTCAGAAAAGGGCTTGGGAGGTTGCACAGACCACGCTTTCGGGTCCCAAGACAGTGCGCACTGCCAAGGGCAAGTGCGCTGACATCTCAAGTTGAGCACGTCCTCGTGGCGGGCTACGATAGAAGGGTACACATAGCACATGACGCGTCATACAGGGAGGTGCGCTAGCCTTTTGGGTTCCCAACTAGACGAGAAACACTCCGACCAGGCACCCCACCTGCTGCCTGAAGCCCTCGCAGCGCCAGAGGCACTGGATGATGGCATTGAGGAAGCAGTTGTACTCGCCGGCCTGGTTGGTCAGCCCCGGGCCCGCCTTGGCACCCAGCTCATCCACGACATGCTGCATGAGCACGCTGCGCCACGCTGTGGATGCTGCTGGCTCTGCTGAGGCCGGTGCTGGGTGAGCGGCTAGCTCACCAGACACCCCCAGAGCCTGAAAAGCAGCGCATGCGTGCCGTTACTGGCAGCAGCTCAGCCCACGGGGCGGGGGCAACGTGTTACGCGGCTTGAGGCCTACAATAAGAGGGCTGCCTAAAGCAGCGTACACTTTAATCACCTGTGCTGTGTGTGAAGATTAGGACTGATACCCAGGTTCTTTGGATCACAACTCACCTGGAGCATTGAAAGGTGGTCCTCCTCTACCCCACCAGCCACAGCTGCCTCCCGCTGCTGCTGCTCGACTTGCGGCTGCGCTTCCCCCAGCGCCTGGGGCTGCACCTGCTCCTGCGCCCCCTGCTGCTGCCGAGCCTGCCAAGGCGTCGCTGCTTGAGTGGGCTGCCCCGCCTGCTGCAAGGCTGGGAGAGGGTGTGAAACACTAGGACCAGCCTGGATGGTGGCTGGCGCCACAGCATCCACCCCAGGGGCTGGCACCCTGTTCGCCCACGCACCCGCTGGCTGAGGGGGTATAGCTGGCATGGGCTGTGCCCCGCGTTGAGCAGCTGCCTGGCCAGTCTCAAGGACTTGTGTCGGCAGCAGTGGCAGCGGAGGCTGGGTGGGTTTAGTGGTCTCAGTGGCAGGTAGCCCTGGCTTCGCTGCCGGTGGTGGCCCTGGCACAAGCGGCAGCGGCAGTGGCAGCGGCTTTGCCCAGGCGCCCAGGGCCGGCCCCGGGAGAGTCAGTGGCGGAGGCTGAGACGGTGCTGAACTGGAGACTGCTGGGAGGCTACCAAACTCCCCTGGCTGCCAGAGCGGCAGCTGATTCGGCAATGCCTGCTCCTCCCCTTGCGGCTGCCCAGGAGCCAGTGGTGGCATACCTGAGGCAACGGGGGGCTGCCGCGGCAGGTTGGGCTGCGATTCTACAGCCTCTGGCCGAGGCACCGGCTCACCCAAGTTGGGCACAGATGCGACTCCTGCTGCCTGCTGCGTCCGAAGGGCCAAGGCCAGCTGGGGCGGCAAAGCCTCCTCTGAGCTGCAACTCTCACCAACCTTATGCTGCTCTGGCTGCCCCGGCTGCTCTCTGGGAACCGTCTCCAGGCTCTCAGGAGCCTCCACCGGCAAGAAGGGCAACTGCTGCGGACCCCCAAAGGGCGGGAGCCAGGCCGGGAGCTCACTGCGAGAGTTGGAGCGGTGGGTACGTGGGTGCGGTAGGCCGCCTGGGTGTCCAAAGCCGGGGTTGAAGCCTGGCGGGGGGCCATGCAGCGTGGGCAGCAGCCCAGTGTGCTGATGCGGCGGGCCCCACAGCGGCTGTCCGACAAAGGGTGGAGGGGGCCCAGAGCATGGGGGTGGACCCCAAGGCGGCGGGAGCTGGCCCTGCTGCTCCTGCTGTGGGTGGTACTGCTGGCAGTACTCGCCAGGCGGCCCAGCGCTGGGCCCCATCCCATCCATCAGCGTGGCTGCTGGTGCGGTGTCCGCTGCACCCCACAGCGCTCCCCCCGGCGCTGTCCCAAACCTTTGTTGTCCCATGGGGGGCTGGAAGGGGAGCGGGGGGCGCAGCCTGGGGCCGCAGAAGGCTCCGGGAGCCAACCCCATGGGATGGCCCACCTCCCAGGGACCCCCAGGGGCTCCTGTAGGCGCGGAGGAGTAGGCGGGCATCGGTGGGTGCGGCAGCGAGGGGGCTATTGAGGATACGGTGCCGAACTTGATGGGCGACGCTCCCTGCGGCTCCGAGGTTGGAGGCAGCGGCAGCCTAGCCAGGGGTCCTGGCGGCCCGCTGTACGGCACAGGCCCCTGCGCAAATTCCTGTGAGGCTGCTGCTGCTGCTTCTGCCTCTGCGCCTGCTGTCGGTTGTGTTGAGGCTCCCTGCCGCAGGCTGTAACTGCGGCTGGGCGGGGCATCCGCGGTACTGCTGCAGCGAGTGCAGCTGCTGCCACTGCGCGACATGGGCAGTGGGACCGGCGTCGCAGCAAGTAATCCGTTTTCTTCTGCCGGCGCCGAAGGAAGCTGCACCCAGCTGGGTAGCATGGCTTCGGGCAGCGGCAGAGCTGCCGGCGGGGGCGAAGCCGCTGCTGCAAGCTTGCCGCCTATGCCAGCCTGATCGAGCTCCACATTTGCGAGGGATTGCCGTGGGGAAGTGGCAAGGTCTGCGCTGCCGCTGGGCTCCCGGGACAGGGCTGCCTGCCAGTCGACCGACAGGGGGCCCTCGCCATCCCCGCAGGAGCTGCCAGACAGTTCACCGCTCAGCACTGGCTGCAGGGAGCTGGGCGGGCTGGGCAAGGAAGCTTTCAGCGGCTCGGCTGCTGCCGCAGCTGGTGCCTCTGGCGGCATGGCCGGCTCTTGCCCTGGTAACACAGCCCTCCCGAGGTTTGGGTCCTGAGAGCTGCCTGCCTTGCCTGCTGCACCCTCGGCGGCCTGCTGCGAAACCGGCTGGGCGCCAGCTGCTACTGTAGCGGATGCGGCTTGCGTGCTGTGTTGGAGTTGCTCCAAACTGCAAAGCGCGGCCGCCTGCCCTGCAGGCTCTTCTCCACTGCACTGAGGCTCCAGTGCCGTCTGCTGCTCACTGCCCGCCACGCTGATCCAGCCAGTGGCGCTGGTTGACGGCTGCACCTCAGTTGCAGCCTTTGCTGCGTGTGTCTCAGCGGCGCTGCCTGCTGAGCCTGCTGAGGTTGCTTCCACCTCAGCCTCTGATGCCCCTTCAGCCCTGCTGCTTGTATCAGTCTCCCCGGCTGCTGCAGCGCTTGAGGCCCGGCCAGGCCCGCGGGGCTGCACGCTTGTCTGTGCAGCTGCAGGCTGGGCTGACAGGGTGGCAGCGGCAGCTGCGGGCTGCGTGACTAGCGGGGGGTGGGGAAGGGGCAGTCCCGGTTGCTGCAGGTTCCAGCCATCCACCGCCTGCCACAAGGCAATCACACAAGTTGTATCCTACATACAATGCCGATTCTGTAGCACATTGAGGGTTTACAACAGCACAGGAGTCACAGGTTACAGCCAACCAGCACAGAGGGACGCTACACGTTCACAGGTTCGGCATGCTGCCTGATGCCACACTGGCTCTGCATGGACAGCATCAGGTGCACTGGGCGCGCAATGGGCCTTAGCACAGCTCGCGGGTGCGGCGACTCACCAGCACGGGGCACGGCGGTGGCACGCCTTGCACCTGCTGTTCCTGCCGCCCTGCGCAGCGCCGCAGTCACACAGCCATGTGCCATCCCAAGCACCCAGGGCTGACGCTTGCTGGAACCTGGTAACCCCCGCACCAGCGTCAGCCGCTTGCCGCTCGGTGCTGTGCGGGCCAGGGCTGCCCAGCTGGGCAGTCCCGGCCGGCTGGGCACTACCCAGATTTTGCTCGGCCTGCTGTGCCTGCTGTGCCGCGCTTTGCCTGCCGCTCTGCTGCCTGCCATGCTGTGCCTGCTGGGCTCCTCCGCTGGGGCCTGGCCAGCTCCCTAGCCGGCTGGCATGCTTTTGCAGCAGCTCCCGCCACTTGCTGGCCTGCTTGCCCTCCAAAGCACCCGCGGGGACCACAGCCACGTCCTCCCAGGGCAGCAACTCAGGGAAGTTATCAGCTGGCAGCGGGATGGCTGGATGGGAGCGCCCGCAGCGGCCCTGGTGGAGGCATCGGCCCATCAGGTAGGGCCTGCAGAAGAGTTTCGCCAAGTGTGGAATGTGTATGGCACAGACCCACAAAGCGTGGGTACCACGAAGCGGAGAGGGTAAACCACGGGACTGGCTGACTTTGAGCCGACTCCGTACTTGACAGTCTGAGCGTAGCAGAGTCAAAGCACAGTGGCCGCACTTGCTTACCGACAGTGCCAAGCACACCAACAAGCTGTAACCCCCCGGCGACAGCACAGCCGATGGCTTGCAATCTATCAGGACAGCTCAACAGCCTTGCAGCTGCAGGTAGTCTGACATGGCTCTTGTGTGAGCGCACCTGCAGGGATTCTGCATGCATGTCCCCCTTGGTCCTAAGCACTCCTTGTCCACAGGCTGTGCGCTTCCGCACTTGCCGCACCTCCACCTGCCATCAAACCTGCATCACGTCAGCCAGGTAAACTTAGCCTCAGGTCAGCAGTAATCGAGGGGCTGACAGCTAGACAGACTGGCAGTTGCTCCAAGCAGCCCACATGGCAGGCGTATGACTCGCTCCAAATGCATGTAGAAGCTGCACGCTGCCTCCCTCCCCCGCCGTCTTGCCAATCTTTTGTGTTACGTTGCCAGGCGCCATCCCCACCACAGCTACAGCACGGTACTCACCCTAGAACGGTTGCCTTCGCCTTGCCACCCTCCCCCCTCGCCCTGCCCTCCAGTACCGCCGCGGCCGCCGCCGCAACTTGCTGCATGCTTCGCAGCGACCCTACTGGCACCGCCAAGCTACCGTGGCCGGCAGCAGCCGCTTGTGGAGTGGTTGTTGGAAGCGCACCAAGGGCACTGAGGCCGTCTGAGCACTCCTCCTCGACTGCAGGCTGCTGCTGTGGCTGCTCACGCTCCGCCGCCATGCCGATGCTAGCCTTGCCAGACATGCGAGAGCGAGGGCGACTGCCCGGCGCGATAGCCAGGTGCCCAGCAGGCCCAGCTTCGACCCTTCCAGGGACAGAGGCGAACTGCTGGGCCTCGCCAACACCTATTGCCTGCTCATTCCCACGCTGCAGAGCTGAAGCCTGCCTGGCTGCCACCGGCCCCTTGCTTTTGCGCGGCTTCATCGTCGACACCTCGGCCGCGGCCCGCTCCTGCTCTCTCTCGCGCTGCTCGGCGGCTGCAAGCTCGGCAGCTGCCTGCTCCTGCTCTCTCTTGCGCTGCTCGGCGGCTGCGAACTCGGCCTGCTCCTGCTCTCTCTTGCGCTGTTCCTTGGCCACCAGCTCGGCCGCTACCCGCTCTTGCTCTCTCTTGCGCTGATCGGCGGCTGCATGCGCGGCCGCCGCTTGCTCCCGCTCTCTCCTGCGCTGCTCGAGGGCTGCGAGCTCGGCCTGCTCCTGCTCTCTCTGATGCCGTTCCTTTGCCGCCTGCTCGGCCGCCGCCTGCTCTTGCTCTCTCCTGCGCTGCTCGGCCGCCTGCTCTTGCTCTCTCTTGCGCTGCTCAGCAGCCGCCACCTCGGCAGCTGCCTGCTCCTGCTCTCTCTTGCGCTGCTCGGCCAGCTCCCGCCGCCTCTTCTGCTTGCGTGTCTCCTGCTTCTCTCCCTGCAGGCACACCACAGCCCTGTCACTGTCTGTCATGGCCCCAAAAGACTGCTGTTGAACCCGCTCTACGAGCCTGGCCAAGCTTGCCAGCCGCTGGAGGCCTAGTCTCAGCAATTGTGCCTCACAAAACCTTCAACTTCACCCCGGCCAGCCGACACGGTATACACACAATTTATGCACTTGATTAACCACACCAGGGACCGTCGCTCCCCAATGCCAGCTCCTCTGGTGCCAGCACCGACCTGCTCCTCTTCCTCGCCACCCGCCAGCATCTCTGCAGCGTGTTCCAGCACTTCCCCGTTTCCAGCCTTGCCTGCAAGCCAGGTCGGCACACTAGGGCCTTGGGCTGGAGTGATGGTGAGCAAGGATTCTAGCTCGGCCATGTCCACCACCAGGCTCCAGCTTCACAGCAGGCAAGCCTTGCAGCCGTGATCAGGTCTCAGCAACAGAGCTGATGTTTCGTGATGTGAAGTAGGAAGTTCGCTTACTACGAGAGGCATGTCCAATCCACCTACACAACAAGTCTCACACCTCCCCACGCTTCTCAAGGTGCTGCGCACTCACTGGTGGCCTTGGCTAGCAGATCCCACTTGGCTGGCAGCACATGCTCCGCAGCAAACCTGGCCAAGAAGTGCGAGGCGGACCGCTGGCAGAGGGGCCGCGCCTCCCTGCAAGAGGCAGGCAAACACACTTGCCGTGCCGCAGCCTGGAAGGGAGGCACTTACGGGCACCCAACATGTAGTGCATGTGGCCGGCAACACCAAAAGAGAAATGCAGCGTATGAGCAAAAGGGACACTCATGCGAGCAATCTAGGGGCCCTTGGCTCAAGGAATAGGGGCCCTTGGCTCAAGAAGAACCAAGCTCTCCACATCTGGATTTATTGCAGCTGCGGGCAGGCACCGAGACAGAGCGCCCTTGTTGAGAGGTGGACCGCCATGGGTATCCCGGGCTTCCTGGCTACATCACCAGCCCTAACCCCTGGCAGGCTTGAAAAGCTTAGGGCACGTGCAACGGTCTAGTGCACTTCATAGGTTGCGCCCACTCGGGGGTGTCCATGATGTCATGTGCCTGTTCCCTACTCTCCGCCCAACTCTGCTGACTGACGCAGCTGGCACCCGCCAAACTCCTAACTCCTTCCTGCCACGCGCATCTCCATCTTGTACTGGCACTGACGAATGTCTAAATGCATTTGAGTGAGGAAACCCGCTTGCGCCATACTCACCCCACGGCTCTCCACGCGTGCAGGATTGCCGCGCCCTGCAGCTGCCGCAGCGCCCGTTCTGCCACCCTCAGCCGCGAGACCTCCTTGACTAGCCCTCCGGAGACGCCTCGAAGCGCCCTGCGCAAGTCCTGGCGGACAGACCCGCCATCCGCCATCTGCCCGGCCAGGAGGGAGGCTTGGGGCGGCTCCGGCCCTCCCCCAGCCAGCTCCTCACAGCGCTTTTGTGCCTCCTCCAGTGAGCTCCACAGCTTGGCTTGCGGCTCCCACGCCCAGTGCAGAGACTGCGACGCCTCCTTCATGCGCCTTTCTACCTCCTTCTCCCGCAGATCCTCTGCAGGCCATATGCAGCGGTGGCTTCTGCTTATGTAACACATACCGATGGAAGCGTCCGGGGCCAGCGGGGCGGGCCTTTGGCAAACTCAGGCCACATGCAACGGTTTTTCAACGCAGGGCATCTCCACAGCAAGCCCCAAAGATTAGATGGTATGCGATAGGGGGATAACAGTAAGACTTGGTAAGGCCTCCCAGGGGTAGATTTGGTTGTCAAGCTAGTGAGGTTACCTGGCTGTGAGCGCGCGTGCATATGATTTGTTATGACACTAGCATGATCAGCATGTAGATCTTACCTGCCTCCGTCAGAAGCACTGACGCTTCCTTATGTTTGCACTGCTCCTGCAGCTTCTCGCCGAACCGCTGGAAGCTCTGCAGAAGCATGTTTAAGACATCAAAATGCTGCGACAGCAAGACTCTCAGGCCAGTATCGCACACGCACGAACCTCAGCGAATGTCCTTGCCTTACTGCGTGTACATTAACCAGGGTCGCACCCCTGGCCAAAGAGCTGCCAGGTGGGTCAGACAGAGCAAAGCAAAGAAAGCCACAGCCAGCAGGAGGGGGACTCATCGGCGGGAGAGCTTACTGGAGCAGAGGCGTCTTTCCGGCCACTTATGGTGAAGGCCTGCAGCTCTGCTAAGTGGTCCATGACCTCCGGGGGGGTCCCCTGCGCGCACTTATCCACGGGGCGCACTTGTACCAAGAACCACGGTCCACAGGAGGGAGCAAACAGTGTGTAAGATGCAGGAATCTGCATCCCTACATTTCTGGACTTGTGCAAGTGCACTGCCACATGATCCAGAATGGTGCACATGCCGTGCCTGACTCAACTGTGTACCGGACAACTTCTAGGTCAGACCTGCGCACTACATCATTTCCAGCAGCACAACATGGCACTGTCGACATCACATCGGACACCCGCCTGGCATCAGGAGAGCGGCATGGACACTATGATCATATGCAAGCATTACAATAGGGAACTGCAAATCTCAGCACAGCCACCCACCTGGCACCATGATAGTGGCAAGCATACTGGCAAGCATACAATAGGGGACTGCTAATCTCTCAACAGCCACATCCTAGTACCAGGACAGTGGCATCGACAGGCTGGTCACATGCTAGCAACACACTCAAGCGCTGCTATTCTCACAACAGCCACCCACCTGGTACCAGGACAGTGGCATGGACAGGCTGATGACCACCGCCCGAGCCCCGGACACCAGCTGGGAGTTGTCTGCTGCAGCTGCAATGAGGCCCTCCAGCTCCTGCTTGAGGCGCAGCGCTCCCCCAGCCTGGTCCGCCTGCAAAAGAGTGTGCAAGAGCGCCGGCCGGCCGGTTGTTGCAGGGCTGCATCTCTGAGCAAGCCCTTACTGAGGACGCCTAGTTGTTTGCTATGAGACACCACCACATGACATCCCCCCCCCCCCCCCCGCGGGCCCCCTGCCCCCCCAGCAACCACATCACGCTGCATCGTACCCATTGTATGGCTTGACGGCCTGGGCTAGGAGAACATCAAGTGCCTGGCTAAGTTACATAAGGACCAGGCGATAAATATAAAGGTATCTCAGGCTGTACAGCATGGCAACACCATTACTCAGTAAATCTCACCTGCTGCTCAGCTTCCTTGACCCTGGCCAGGCAGGTCTCGAAAGTCTCTATGCCTGAGGGCAGCCTGGCAATGTACAGCGCCAGCAGCCGTGCCTGCACATGATGCAGGGAAGGAAGGCATTGCAGTCCGAAGTCTAGCTCACTTGCAAGCAAAGCACGTCATATGCTTGTCCGCAACGGCAAGCTGCAGCAAGGCAGGATCGGGCCGACTCCCCTGCGGGAGACACTAAGAACGAGTCACTCCACTTCAGGCACTCTCACTGCACAGTGGGGGTGCCTCGTATGATATGATGTTTTAACGCTCGGCATCCCCACAGGCCTTGCCGTCTTGCAAGCAACACGTGCTTCCCCAGGAGGACGCGCTGCGGCCTGCGAAGAAGCATCAAAAGGTGCCCAGTGCGCCCTGTCTTCCACTTGTCAGCATGCTTACCAGGCTCATGTAAAGCTGGGCTTCCTGGATGACAATGGGTGCATCAGAGGCATCCAGGCTGGCATCAATGCCGCTGCTGCTGCCAAAGGCAAAGTCATTACCGCAACCCTGCAGCGCAGCAGTCACACCCAAGGCCATGGCAGGTCCCTTACATGCAAAGCCTTGCTAGCAACACCCGGCCAGGTGGGTCACCCAGGGGGACTCGCCACCGCCAGAACAATGCCTTGTGGCACCAGTGCCAGCTCGACACAAGCACGGTCGCTATGGCTGTACACTGCGCTTGAATGCGTACTGCTGCAACGCATTGGCTGTAAAGGCACATGCGCTATCCTCCACACACATGTCAGGAAGGGCTCGGTTGCCCTACCTGGCCACCTTTTGCTGGGGTGAGTCCAGCGGCCCAGGCGGCCAAGCACTTCACCGCCGCCACAGAAGAGAAGCCCTGGCCCTGCACAAAGGCACACATACTTGAGGTCAGTAGGGCAGCGCAGACGCTGTTTGTAATGAGGCAACCAAATTTGCTTGGTGGGTTTGAGGTGGGGATGAGGAGCCAGCGGCAAGCCACACCCCCAGGGGTTCCTCCAGGGTTCAAGAGGAGGTACCCGGCCAGCAGAATGTGTTGCTACTCTAGCTTGGTCCAGCAGCAGAACATGCAGCGGGCACGCTTCTAAGGACTACCCCAGCTGTGGGCCCCCCCGAGCAGGACGATGAAATCCTTGGCGCAGCCCACTCCTCTTAAGATCTGCAACCAGCTCGTCAGAATGCAACAGCATTACCCACCTGCTCGCGCTGCCGCGCATTCAAATATGCAAGCAGGGATTCAGGCTCCAAACAGTACTGCAGCTCCTGTCCGAAGCTCGCCCTGCCCTTTTTGCCAGCGCTCCCCACGCGGTCTTGGCACAGCCTCGCCTGCTGAGCTGCAGTGGCTGCTGGAACAGGCGCCTGCCTCCCTGCTGAGCCTGCTCTGCTGGCAGCTGAGCGTGGGACGCCGGAAACTGAGGGCTGGCCAATACTAGCAACGCTCCCTGGCACACAGCCGGCGCCGGAGCGGTCAAGTAGCTGAAGCTGTGGCGCCGGGCTCTGCTGGAGCATAGCCTCCTGCATGGCAAGAGCAGGCGGTGGACCCACCACATTTGTAGGTCAAGGTGGCCGGTAAGTTAACCACAAGCGTGTGTAGTGCTTTGGTGGCCTCCAGTTGCACATGTGGAGCCGCCGGGTACCTCTCCTTTCGCACAGCACCTCAATGTCTTGGAGGCCCAGCCCTGACATGGGCACACCCTCCTCGTGCCTGGGCAGAGGTGAAGGGCATGCCAGCCTTACTCCAACTACTCTTGTTCTCACAAGCCACAACCAGCATTGCTGGTCTCTGATGAAGCAGTGGTAGTCCTGCCCCACAAATTATGCCCTCAGGCGCCACATACCATTGATACAACATGCGAAACAGTGGGAACCTATTGTGGGGTGGAACAAGCTACCCCGTCCCACACGCCGGGAGGGCTCACCGCTACGTCGGGGGCAACGTCAGCGGGGTTGGAGAATGCCTTGGCTACTTGGATGCAGAGGAAGGCGTAGAGGCGCAACAGCTCAGGCAGGCGCAGCTGCCCCAGCTGACCAACGAAGCCTGCAGGGGCGCTCTTACTAGTTGGTCACTTGCAGTTGCAAGGCTGCTTGCCAAGGCTGTCGCCGCCTGGACGGCACGGCTGGTGAGATGGCTCTGGGCAGTAAGTGCAGTATTGAGCACAGGTAGAAAGGCAGAAAGGTTTCCCCATCCAGTCGCCAACAGGGCCCCATGTGCCACGGTTGCGACCGTGCAAATATTATGCGGGGTGCAATTGACATGCACTGTGTTCTCTACTCCCAGCTCGGTTCTGCCAACTGACGCAGCTGGCACCCGCCGGACCCCTTCCTGTCACGCGGATCTCCATACTAAACACTGTTCCCAGACTGGGCGGCAGGAACCCCTCACCGTGTAAGGCATCCACGTCCGTCTCGATCACTCGCCTGCAATGCAACCACACGCATGGACGTGACAGGTGGACAGAAGCTGACTTTTTGTCAGCACCTCCGTGCTCCACTTCACACTGTCAGCTGATTCAGTGTACAAAGTACGCTCGGCAACTGCTGCAGTGCGCCGCACCCATGCTCTCTACTTGTGCGGACAGGGCCTGCGGTACGCACAAGGCGTCAGATGTGTACACCATGCTTATGCAAGCTCTCTAGTGCACTGGATGTCTTGCAGGCCCACTCCACGGTGGCATGGGGCCCCCGGCTCACCAGGGGACATCATAGACTGTGGACATCTCGGCTTTCCAGCACTCTTGCACGAACTGTGACGCCACACGCAGCACGCTGCACAGCAGGCGCCTCGTGCGCAGCAGGTGGTCAACGGCCAGCTGGGCACACCTCACCATCCTGGCCCTGGCCTGCACAGTGCCAACAGCTAACTGACAAAGCTCAGTGAAGCTGGCATCCCTGGGTTCATCACAGAGCTACTCGGTACGATCCCAATACAACCCGGCCTTGGGCACCTCCTACACACTGTACCAACGGAAGTGGGGCACATCCAGTGCCAGCTGACATCCTGGCATTGCCCTAGGTTTGAGTCAGCTGCTATCCTTCCCCCACCCAACACACACGAACATGCTCCACGGGTTAGTGAATTTTGTTCAACCCGCCAGCTTTACTGTATACCAAGCCCACGACGAGACCCAGCGTGCACCCTCCACCTCCTCCATGTGCCTCCCACCTCATCCACCGCCGCCTGAAACCTGCTGAGCGGGTCGCCCCGCTGCTCCCAGCCTGCCCCGTCACCGCAGTCCCTCATCAAGTCAGACGGCCGCGGCAGGCACGCTGCAACCAGCACCCTGGCAGCAGCGCCCAGCAGGTCCTTCTGCCCCTCCGCCAACTGCTGCAAGGGGTTGGGCACAAGCAGCGCCACTGTCGCGTCATCGCTACCAGAGAACAGCCTGCTGACCGCCCGCGGTGAGTCTGCCAGGCTGCCAAGCCGCTGCGCCTCCCTCTGTGCGACGAGCGTGGCCATCTCCCCGCCTCGGCCAAGCGCAGGGAGCACCTGCAGCAAGGAAGGGCGGAGAGCATGGACGGTGCTGTCACCGGTGCTGCCGCCGTGACAAGATTGTTGGTAGAAGGAGTGGACGAGCGCCCTAGCGGAAAGAAACTGATAGAAAACAATACAAAGAGGAGCGACGTGCCACCCCCGAGGATGGCTGCAGGTGCACAGTACCCTGAGGTACTGTTCTGCGGTTTGCCCTTGTTTGCAACGCCTTGTGCACCATCACACGCTTCCCTCCAACACGATGTTCAGATGCACTGCCAGCCTGCGCATGTGAACATCCTTCACCCCACAGCGCCATGCCAGTGACACGAGGGACTGACCGCGCCTGCCATGTCGGCCGTCCCCATGCCTGGCCGGCACGCTGCCTCCCCTAGCGCCGCGAGCAGCTGCTGACTGACACCCCCCGCCAGCTGGCTACTGCTGGCCTGAGGATGCGACCCTGCCTCCAGCTGCGGCCTGGGGGTCGGTGATGCGCTGTTGGCTTGTCCGGAAGTAGCGGGGAGGACACCCTCGAGCAGAGCAAGCCCTGAGAGGGCTTCATTCACCACTGTGCGAAGCTCCCAGGGGGACACCTGCGCAGAGACGGGCCCAGACGGCTCAGTTTTGCGCTCAAGCAGGCCGGCCCGCTGTCTGCTGCCGCGTGACCACCATGGGTGCACTGTGCACCGGGCGACTGGCAATGGGGGCATCCGAACCACAGCAGCCTCAGCAAGCAGAGACGATTGGGCAGTATACACAGCATCAAAGCAGCACCCGGCCGGCCCATGCAACTCCTGGTCACCCCTGCTTCCACCGTGCAATTTGGTACTCCTTACGATGAAAGGAGAGGGGGAGAGAGAACAAGACCATCTGTCCTCACCAGGGGCTCAGCTGCCGGCAACCCTGGCTTGCGAGGGCTTATGTCGTGAAGTGCCTGCTCTGCACCACACGCAAGGACACAAGTGCTCACAGCTTCATGAGTCAGCCGTGAGTGTGCCCTACCACATGTACCACATGCTGTGCAAGACCTTGGTTGCCAAACCCACAGCACTGACTGACGGATGCTACTGGCACTTGCGCATGGGCCGGCCTGGCAGCGACCCACCAACGCAAGTGGCAGCCTCCCACTGTTGCCAGAGAAAGGCGTCCAGGCAGTTAGAGGGAGGCTCCCACGGCGGGCGGCTGTCAGCCGGGCTTGCGCTGCCGCCCTGCACATAGGCAGCCATGGTTGTGAACCATTAACTCCCGTGGATGGGCACGAGCATGCTGAGACCGGCAAGGCGCGAGGTAGGCAAGGCTGCCATGCAGCAACCAGCACACAAGGTAGTAGTTCCCTATATAATGAGCGGCTGCACACCCAGTACACACTCCCAGGCGTGTGTAGCCAAACAATATATAGTAGTCATGTAGGCCGTTGGCCTGCTCACCCTACCCACCTGCCCAGGCCTGCTCCTGGATGTCGTACCCGCTCCAGCTGTTGGCGTTGCTGCTGCTGCTGCTTCAGTAGCAGCAAGAAGGCCCTCCCACCTCACATCTTCTGTATCAGAAGACTCCTCGCCGCTGCTGCTGCTGCTGTCCACATCACCCGCGTCGGTGCTGCTGCTGCTATCCACGTCACCTGAGTCGATCCTGCTGCTGCCAGCTGCAGGGCTCGTCTGTGCAGCAAGCTGCAGGTGCCTGAGGCAGTCGATCTCTTCAGGCAGCCCCTCATAGACCTGGCAGAGGGCTGGAAAGCAGCAGCAAGAGGGATGTGCAGGGTGAGCTGTGTACTATCCACTAGCACAGACCAAGCACGGCAGCATGCCAATTCGCTGCGGCCAGTCAGCTGCTTGCCAGGCATGAACCTCTACTGACAGTATAAATTGTCCGCATCACACAGTGCTCGCTACATTGACCAGCTCTGCAAAGGACAGGCCTCCATGCCAGCGGATGGTCTGCAGTCCAGACATGTGTGCTGCTATGAGGGGCCCCGCCAGGCTGGCAGGCGTCCCCGAGAGTGTCATTTGGGCTTTGCAACCAAATCCTTTCCAAACTTGCCGCTGGTACCTAGCAGTACGCTGGGTGTACAGCCTCTGCCAGGCTGGCGATCTGTCGCAGCACTTACCCTCCACATCCCGAGGGCTCAAGGCCGGAGCTGACAGGCAGCTGGCCGTCACCTTGCCAGCCTCATCAATGACGGTGCTGGCTACTAGGCAGGGCAGCCCGTCGGCAGGGACAGCCTGCAGCACGCCACACCCCAGGCGGGACACGTCCCCAAGCGCAAGCCCACAGGTGTGGTTGGGGTTGCAGCTTCCGGCATGGGGCGTGCATGCTCCCATTGTTGCCCCCAGGAGCCGGCGGCCCTCAACAAACTCATGTAGCACACCCTGGTGATGCTTTCAGGTTGCATGTCCCCTCTTGTGCAGCCGGCAAGGGCCGCACCCACTGTCCACACCTGCCCAATTGTGCGCATTCTGCTAAACTTCTGCTGCCATGTGCACCCGGTGCTCACCTCTCCTGCCGCATAGTCCCTGCCAAGCAGCGCCTTGGCAGTAGCCTGGGCATATTTGAGGGGCGGAAACTCCAACAGCCGCCTCGACTGCAGTACTAGTGAATAGGGTTCACATACGAGGCCACGGAAGGGGACGGTACAGCGGTAACGGGGCAGCCGTTCGTCGAATAGTATGCTCCCAGGAAGACCAGCAGTAAACACTCACAGCAACGGCCTGCCCAGCAGTGCCACACTTGCAAAATGCAAGCGAGGCCCCTACGGCCCAGCACACAGCTGCACCCAGGAGCCGTTCACCACCCACGGTGCATGCCCTGCCTCTGGGCCCCCATGTGGTGGGGTCCCTACAAGCCCTTGTTTTCATGAGCACACCTGCTGCAGCAACTTGGGGTGGCTGAAGGCAGCACAGGCCAGGCGGGCAAACCCATCCCGGGGGCCCGCCCAAGGTTGCGCCTTGAGATCCGCATCAACCAGGTAGATAAAGAGAGGTCCGGAGCCCGTCCGCTGCTGCGCCTGCTGCTGCACGATGTCATCGATGAGCCGCGCCAGCTGCTTCTGCAGCAAGCAGGGCGATGCTGTGCCCAGGTCAGCTCTCCATGCGGCTGGCTGTTCTTCTCATAGACGAAAAATGCTACGCTGCTGGGGCGGGCACTCTTGGAAGGGTGAGGTCCAACTCTCAGACGAGGTTCTCCACCCAGCAAGCACAGCAGTATGCAAGGATAGCAATGGCCACATTCCAGCTTGGACCCACATCAGCCTTGCTACCGGTCTTCTGGGCCCGCTTCAACAGCCCATGCCGGGCTGCCTGGAGGTCGCTTGCAGTCACGGTAGAGGCTTCAGACACGGCCGCCGCAAAAGAGGCCTGCAGTCACATGGATGACACCCACCACAGCCCTTGCTGAAATCCAGTAGGCTGCATTGGGCCCCTGGTTCGACAAGCAGGGCGCTAGCTTGCGAACCAGTTTCCACTCCCTGGCAACAAGGCACCTCCACCTGCAAGTAATACCTCCCCCAGGCTTCTGGCTTTAACAGGAGCCTGCCTACCGCCCTGCATAGTACTTGCACTGCTGGCTGCATTGGGCGGGCCTCCCACGGAGTTCCGCTTCATGCTTGTCTGGCAAGACATTTTGCAAACTTCGCACGGCGACATGCTGGGTATTCAGACACTGCCGGGCACGTGGCGCCTAAAGGAGCCAGCACAGAAGCGCTACAACAGGAAGCATCCGTACAAACAGCGCCTTGGTCTGACCAAGGGGTCCTACCTGGTCTGCTGCTGCCCCTGGCCGCTTCAACAGCATACCCTCCAAGCAGACTACCACCTGCACTTCTTGACAAGGAATAGGGAGTCGGCCTGGTAGCTTGACACCCTATATCAACCCTGCCCTTGCAGCAGAGATAGAGGTTATGAGGTACACATCAATTCTAGCCTAGACTGGCCTTGAGGTGCACCGCCAACTGGCATTTCTGCCAAGAGAGCGCCCCCCCCCCCCGCCCCCATGCTGCCAACCAAGCCAGGACAAACCATGACCATAAACCACAAACCTCATTTGCGGACTGTATGCACGTGCTGTTTAATGAGGGCACTTCAGGAAGCTGCTTCTGGTGCTGCAAATCATGTGGCTCCAACACGACCCTGCCAGAATGAATGACACAGATTGCCGTTCGTACATCCGTGCTCAAGGCATCCCTAGGAGTACAACTGCCCCCTCCCACTTTCTGAAATATCAACCAAAGTTTGATGGGTCCCTGTGCTGCCGGAACATGTATCATTTAACCATATGTTCACCATGTGTTATGAGTTTTTGTAATCAACCGTGCTGCAAAGCACACTCAATAGCTCACCCTGCAAAACTGCGCTTTGGCCACCTTATGCTGGAGTTCCTGCGTGCAACAGTGTAACAGCACAGGGTGAAACGTGCTCCACACAAAGGGAGATGAGTCAGCCTTGAAGCACGTACTGTAGTGTGGTGGCGAAGCGATTATCACAGTTGTTTTGCTGGTCACATGCGGAAGAAAATGGAGCATTGCGGCTGCTTGCAAGTGCAGTCATAAGCAACTCTTTATATCTAAACCTAGAGATGGTGTGCCACCAGTCACAGGCAACGAGCCGGGGAGCCAGCAGCAGGGAGTTGTGATGATGACATAGGGCCACTTGCCTCCAGCTCCTTTAACTTGGAATCCGGCACCTGCAGCGGACCAGCCTCGCACTTATAAAAAGCAACCGGCTGCCTTTCTTGTCTCCTTATGACTGCTGAAAGATGCTGCACCAATCACCCAACCAGCCAGCCTGCCTACCTCACACTTTGCCAGCACAGGCCAAGCAAGTAAGCAATGCGCTAAGAATTTCCAGACAGTAAGGAAAAGTGTAGGTGATGCACTTGTCCCTGACAAATAGATATCAGGAGCAGAGCAACAACTCATAGAGATCACTCCCACCCTTACCCCTCTTTTCACCACGGCCTTTTGAAGCTCACGCGTCTCCCTCGCCTTCTCTGCAAAAGCAAGGCACTCTCCCTGTCACGAACCCTTCCTGTCACGTGCATTCCACCTTACACGCAAGGCACTCCCTACCCAGTTGTATCAGTCCAACGGGTACACCTTGGGTGGGCGACGGCAAGCACAGCATGCAGCGCAAGAGAGGGGGCATGGAAAGGATTCCAGCCAACGTGTGCTGTTGTGCCCTCTCGCATCAGGCCTGCCACCCGCCTGGCTCCCCACCAGGCGACACAGGGCATCGTAAGCACCAGCGGAAGCAAGGAGCGGCATCCTTACCCAGGGCTTTGAGGGAGTCCAGCTTCCGCTTCAGCGTGCTGCCATGGGTGAGCGGCAGCAGCTTTGCAAGGTTCGAGGGCACGTCTTCCTCGCTGTAGCGCTTGGGTGCAGCCGGCGAGCTTGCGCTCTGCAGCGCAGGGACATGCTGAAGAAGATGGGGCGCTCGGCACACCCTTGCATTATGTTGTGTTCATGGTGCCTGCCTGATGAGCCAGGGAGGGCAGCTTACAGCCAGTGGTGGCAAACCCCACCTGTCGCCACTGCACCTCAGCTAACCAAGGGTTGCTGCGCCTCAAAGTAAAATCCCAAGCGCCAGCAGGAGTCTTGCAAATGCAGGACGAACACACGGCTGACCTCTGCTGCAACAGGGGTCGTGGGTTTCAACAAAAACGACAAAAGTTGCTTGCCTTGAGGAAGGAGTCGAAGGAGTTGACATTCTCCTGGTAGCTTGCCCAGATTCTCTTGGAGCGGGAAGCCCAGTCGTGCTCAGCGTGCCACCTGCAGCCGGCAACCACTCAACATGTCTCCCTGGGTGGCTTGAGGGGCAGGGCTAGGATGGTGCTCCCCATGCTTGCACCCCCCTCTTGGCCCCAGCAACGTGTTGGATGAGTCCCTTTCAGTGCCGCTGCTCAGTGGCAGCTAGGCAGAGCGGTTCAGTTCAAAGCCACGCCGCCGGGTAGGTCAGTTGCTGCTCCCATGTGTTTGTTAGGCATTCATTCCAGTGTGTGTTTCCAACCACAGCACGATGTTCTTTGCATGCTGATAGTGCTTGTGGTAAGCACCAAATTGCTCTTTGCGCAAAAAAAGCACCACACGCAGGCAATGAACTCCCCAGCAAAGCACGGCCTGCTGCATGCTGAGCACTGCTGACTCACTGGCTCTCCACGCCCCAGTCATCGGCGCTGGGTGGGGCCCAGAAGTCTGACGCCAGCTGGCCACGTCGCGGCCCCAGCTTGTGCTTCAGGCTGGACCACGCCTGAGCGCGGCGCTCCACCTCAACAGGTAGGTCCCCTAACAAGGACATCAGCTGCATTGACAGCTCCTGCAAGCATGCAGCAGCCACAGAAGGCAGGGGTGGCGCAGCTCTGCACATTTTTCTTCGACCAAGTGAACTCCACAGAGTAACTTGGGGGCTGTAGGGTTGGTCCATCAGCAGTACACGTCAGCGGAGGCCCCAGGGGCTGGCTTGGGCACCTGGTGTAAGTTGCGATATGGAAAAGACTGTGGAACATCAGTTTGCGGAGTGTGCCTCAGCACCCCCGTCCACCGCGGTCGTGTCAGTATAGCCCTTCCCATTGCCCCAACACCACTCCCCAAGTCCCACACTCTACCACCCACCCTGTCCAGCTGCCAAAGTGGGCTGCCTTGGCCCCCACCAGCAACACTCACCAGGCAACGAAGCGAGTGGTGCTCCACCACGCCGGCCACCGCGGCCTCCAGGGCCGCAATGGCTTCTTGCAGCAGCGGCGCGGTGGGCACACTGCCCTTGCTGGCAGTAAGCTCGCAGAAACGAGCCATGCGCACCATCCCAGCCTGCAGCAAGCGTTGCTACGGCCGTGTTGGCTGCCTTGAGGCAACCTTAGCAAGCCGCCCCACAGCTGCTCCAGGCCAAGAGGCCTCAGATGGCCAAGTCCCCTCCCTGCACACTCCTTGTCAATAGAGGAACCCCGAGGGCTTGCAGGTGTGGTGCAGGGCGAACGCCAAGTTCGCTTACCTGTACGAGCGCTCGACATGCTGCTCCGCTGTGGTGCCCATCCACCAGTTTTTGCAGATCTTTGAAGGCCCCTGAGTCGTTTTTAAGGCAGCGAGCGTACAAGGCAGACACCTCTTCCAGGTTCCTACTTACGCCCACCATCCCTTGCCTCTCAGCCCTTCCCAACTGATCAGGGTTTTCTAAACTTCCTTGGCACTGTCATCACAAGTTCGTTGTGGCAAACCCAGCAGTACTCCTCCTTCAACCAGAACATGTGAATTCAAACTGTGCGACCTCGAAAGTGATGCGAAAGGTTTTGTCAAGGAACATAACAGTGCTGAGACGTGGTCGGCATGAAATATAGCCTGTTTTACTGAGGCCGGATTGAGTCACATATTACTAACTATGTCGTAAGTTAAGAAATCGCAACCTGGCCTTCAGTTGGCATATAGAAGCAATTGATCGGCGCCCTCCACAGCTGCCGATGGCATTGATACCCCCGGTAGCTACATGTCCGCAACATGCGTCACATGACAGACCACGAGGTCTGGATGCAGCTCTTGTCAGACTGTTGACAGGCTGAAGAGCAGCAGAGTACCTGAAGCTGGACACAAGAGGGACAGCAGCGCGCTTAGATGGAAAAAGGGGCCGAGGCCAGCGATGTTCTGGGCCACAGGGTAGGTTGTTTGTGGCACAGATGGAAAAAGGGGCCGAGGCCAGCGATGTTCTGGGCCACAGGGTAGGTTGTTTGTGGCACAAAAACGACTACACTTTGCAAACCAGTCAGGGCGTGTGTGCTCCTGGTGGTGTGAAACGAGGTTGTTTGGAGAGCGTTTGGAGAGTTTTCCTATTCGCTGCAGGAACTTGGGAGAGCGGGAGTGAGCTCGCTGACAGCCAAGCATGGTTGCCTTGTGAACCCCTGCATTCCTTAAAAAGGGTGTGGGGCTTGGTGACGGTAACGTGATGAACTTTGTTGTGGTATCTGCTGCACCTGCAGCTCAAGATTTATCAGTCCTTGAAGGCGGCCGGGCTGGGCCTGGACATGGCTGCGCTTGGAGTCTTGAAAGAGCTAGCAGACATGGACAGGGAGGGAGCTCCATGTGCTTTAGCCAAGGTAAATTTCTTTGTTTGTGATGCAATGCTCATCGTCTCGAGTGTCCGTCAAGGCGATTTATGACTCAAGGGATTCCCAGCTGACTGTTCCTGGCCGTCTCCATGGGTCTGATTTTGTTGCGCTGGATGGGCATCTCGTCCTGACGGCTTGCATGGAAGGAGTTGCTGCAGGCGTGCTACTCTCACAGCGGTTGATGGGATCCCACAAGAGATAAAACTCAATTTGCACCGTTGTGAACAACTAGTGACTGGTAATCACCCTGCTGGTGACCTGCCTGGATTGCGCCCGCCCCACTGTCCCTTGGACAGACCCCCTCCCACGACCCCCTTCGGGGTGTCTCCTGTCCTGGGCAGGTCCAAGTTCCCTTATTCTTCCGAATTTACCTTGTCCCTTGAAAACACTAACAACCGGTGCGCATATCTGTAGGTCCTACATCCCAAAAGGCAGCCCTGGCGTGTGCACTCAGATGCACAGATGACGTCGCCATGACATGACATGGCGCGGTCATTGCATGAACTTACGAAACCGCCACCTTTGCCTGCAGGCCTCCCTACTGCAGCTGCTTATGGTCTGCAGCTTGCCCTGGGCACCCAGGCAGGAGGAGATGTTGTATATCAGGCTGGCGGGTGGCCTGCATGCTGCGCTGGTTGGGGCGTTCAGCAACAACTCAGCCCAGTGCATGGTGAGATGGAGGATTGGCCGCATCCCTAGTTGACCTCGATGACTGCACTCCAAAGTTAAATCATCTTTTGATATAGACGGTGCCACAGTCCATCCTTGGGCGACTTGCCTGCAAGGCAGCGGGAGCACACACTGGCCCTTAATAAGTAGCTGAGTGGGGCAGTCTGCCGGGATAGGGGACGCTCTGTTTCAATCCGGCATCTTTCGGAGAGTTGCCGCTTGAGGAAACTGCAAAAGTGGGGCCTGTACCAATATTTTTTGTGCCAACATGCACTGCATGGGGTTGAGGGGCTGTCCACCTTGACCAGTCTGCTCACACATACAATTGTTTATATGTCTTGCATTATCGATATGTGCGATGGACTGTCGCTGGTCGCCTGCGGGCGTCACTCCGCAGTGCTCTATGTGTAGCTGCTGCGCATGTCAGCCGTGTGTCGTTGCGCCTTCCCCTGCAGGCGCTCCCCCCTTCCCTCAGAGCCGTGGTTTGGCAGATGTTTCCCCTCTCTTCTGTCTTGTCACAGAAGCTCATAGCCGCCCGCACGGCCCTCCTCTCTTCTCTTCTCAGCCGTGTGTTGCTGGGTTGTGTTGTGGCGCCCGCAGGCCTTGCTCCTGGCGGTGCTGCCGGCCTGGGTCAGCCTGATGGATGCCTGGGGCCGGCACGGCACTGACGAACTGACAGAAGAGCTTCTGGACGCGTGGGCGATGCTGGCCGATGCTGGGCATGGCGGGCTGGATTGGCGGGAGCCTGGTCGGCGGCTAGGGCCCCGGGATGAGTGGTAGGTTGGCATTGCATGGCACAGCATGGCACAGCACGGCACGGCATAGCATAGCACGACATGGCAGGGATGGGGCCTGCGTCTGTGTGAGCCCCTGCGGCACCGTGCCCCCACACTGTCAGAGTTTGGGTGTCTCAAGGCCGGGGAGGCAGCTATGGGGGAGGGTTTGGACGGAATGTCCCGGCAGAAGCCTAGTGGCCAGCTAGCTCTCCAGGTCGTAGCCGGGCGGACCTGGTTGTTTGCACGGGGCATAGGGGCACGGGCTGGGGTGTGTTGGTAGTGCAGTTTTATAGTGTGGGAGCGGCTCGAAGCCTGGCACTGTTGGCATGAGTCAGCCTGCTACCACTCCCCCTGTATGTCGCGTGTGGATCAGGCGAGCTGCTCTTCTATGCAAGTCAAATAATGGCGGGCCATCGGTGCTCATGTCAGGTAAACAGGCTTGGCCACTTGTAGCGAGAGAGCCAGGGAGCCTTCTGACCAGCGTGGTGGCGAGTGGTCCAGTGGTTTGCATGACAAGCTTTTAGCTACCCCCAGCCGCAAGAGCCCGAGCCTGCACAGCGCCAAGGGAGGCCACGCATGGGCCTCCCTCACTGCAGGTGCACTGTGACTGCGACGGCTACCCTGGCCCAAGGTAGCAGCAAGAGAGCCTGGCGCTGCAAGGCAGTATGTGACCCCTCATGACCCTGCAGGTGGTCCTGTGCTTTTCATCTGGCGCAATGTTGCAGCAAGAGTGCCTGGCCCCGAGGCAGGCTCAGCGTCTGCCCATTGCTGCCTGCTGCAGGTGGTCCTGTGATTTCCACGGCGACTCTGAGGCGGAGTGGCACGGCTACTGCCAGGATGTGGAGAGGAATCTGGAAGATACTGTTGGGCAACTCAGGGAGCGCGCAGCCAAGGCCAGGGAGTCTCCACTGGTGAGTTTGCCACCTGGCGTGTGGTTTCCCCGGAGGTGCTGCAGTTCCCCTAGCAAGCAGCAGCAGGAGGGTGCAGCGGCGACTGGTGGGGTTTGTGCCCGGCAAGCGCCCCCCGCTGTGGCCAGCCAGCAGCAGCGACAGCAGGGGCTCATTTGACCCTGGCAGCGAGATCCAGAGGGACAGCTGGTCTGGCGATAGCACCTGTCAAAGCTGTGTATGGGTCCCATCCAACCTCGACACCCTCATCCTTCCCGCGCCCCTCTCTATAGGCGCCTTGTACCCCTCCAATCTTCCCTCTACTTTTCCTTTTGCGCTCCGCAAGCCGTCAAACGCCACCCCTGCCTACCCTCACCCACCCACCCCGTGTTCCCCCTCCTTGGCAGCCACAAAGCTCCGGGGAGGCTCGGTCGGCTCTGGAGGGGCTGGTAGAGGCCGCTGACGTGGTGAAGGCCCTGCTGCCGCCCAAGCTGCTGCAAGAGGTCGAGCAGGTCGCAGGCAGAGCTGGGACAGAGCGTGGGTTACCTAATGGTGAGTCGTCAACGTGCTACTGGGTGTGATCTTGGTAGCGGGCGGGGGCATGCCTATGTTGCCTGATGGGTGGTGCCCAGGTGCTGCCCTATGACAGCCGCCGGCGCTGCGGGCAATACCAGCGCCGTCCGGGGAAAACCGAGCGTCATTATTCTGTACATACACACCTCTTGCTTGCCGTCCTGCCGCAGAGCAGTGTTTCCTTCGCTGTCCTTCACGCGGCATGGGTCTGGCCCCTGTGTTGCATCACACCTCCCTTGGTTCTCATGTTTAGTCCTTCTTGTTTAGTCCTTCTGGTAGTGTCAAGGCATTTATATTCTATTGCGACAGGTCTGCCAAGGCGGCTGACCTGGGCCCCCAAAAGGCCGGCGCGTGAGGAAGCTCTGGTCTCTGCTGACGCACATTTACTGGAGGTGCAGGGGGGTCTGGGGATGTTTCAGATAGCGGGGCTAGAGGTAAGCCTCTGGAGCAGCTGCCGCTACCGGAGGAGCTTCTGGATGACCCTGTGGCTGTGCAGCCTCTGGTGTGCTCCTCGCTGACGCCGCAGCAGGTGCGGGGTATCCTGGGATCGGATCCATGGGGGATGGGAGGGCATCTGGTGTGCTCCTCGCTGACGCCGCAGCAGGTGCGGGGTATCCTGGGATCAGATCCATGGGGGGGTGGGAGGGAATTTGGTGTGCTCCCCGCTGACGCCGCAGCAGGTGCGGGGCACAGCGCGGGGTATCCCTGGATCGGATCCATTTGGGGGTGGGAGGGGAATTATGACTGACAGGGACCGCTCAGTGGCTGGAGCTGGCACTCGTGTTTCATGGTCAGCACTGGTGCAGCCTGTGGTGTGGTGTGGCTCTGACGGTGAAGATGGCCTTCAGCCACGGGACAGGGAGGGCTCCAATGTTTGGTGTGCATTTTGTTTTTCTGGTATGTATTTTGTTTAAGGCGGCAGATCGCGCGGTCTGCCAAGGACCAGGTCTCTGACCTTGTGGAGACTGTGCACCCAGCATGTAGCGGGAGGTACCAGCGGCACTGCAGATTGTGAAGGGTGCAAAGAGTCCGTGTCTGACAGGGTCGTGTGCTATGTCCTGAATGTTGGCAGTAGGCTATGTAGAGGTGCATGAGTATGGGACAAAAGGCAGCTTAGCACATGCATAAATGCATGCATGCATGCATGCTGGAATCAAGCTCCGGCACGCATTGGGCCTGTTATGATATGTGGTGGAAGGAGGCGTGTCTCTCCCCCACTTCTGCGTGGCCGCGGCATCGGCTGCGATCTCAGAGGTTGTGCTCTTGGCGTTGCAGGAGAAGATTTTGGCCGCAGCAAAGCAGAGGGCTGAAGGGGTGAGTCGGTATACTGCCGTGGGTTGCACAATGCAAGTTTTCTTCCATTGCAGCCCAATGCAGCAACTCTCACCTTTGCTTGTTAGCTCCCCTGCTTTGGGTGGAAAGCATGTGACATGAAGGGGTCAGACGGCAGTTTAGCTTCCTCCATATGTGGCATGACGTACTGGGTTCCACTGCGTCAACCGCGTGTGCAGTGTGCTACAAGGCCCAATTGACCTCACTCAGCTCAATCAAAGACCAAATCAAGGGCTAAGTGCGCATGACGTGGTTTGAAGGTGGCTGGCCTACCGTGGTGTCTCCTTTAAGAGGCTGTGCCACCTTGCCTGCTGCCGCTTGCAGATGCGGCAGTATCTGCTCAGGCTGGTTCGGGAAGAGCCTTCCGCTGGGGCTAGCCAGGTAGGCGGGCCACCATGCTGCTGCTGCTGCGGCGGCTAGCGGTACTGCTGGGTATGGTGGTGGTGGTGCTGCTGCTGCTGCTATCGCTGCCGGGTCGGGTGCTGGTGGTGATGGTGGTGGTGCTGCTGCTGGGTATGGTGGTGGTGGTGGTGCTGGGTTTGGTGCTGCTGCTGCTGGGCCTGGTGGTGGTGGTGGTGGTGTTGGTGCTGCTGCTGTTGCTGGGTTTGGTGCTGCTGCTGCTGGGCCTGGTCGTAGTGGTGGTGCTCTCGCTGGCTGTTGACGGTGATGGTCGTGGTGATTGTCCTGCCGTTGCTGATTGTGATGACGGCATCGGCTGCAGTGCCCCACCGTCAGAGCTGCGCCGCGCTGCGCTGTGCAGGAGGCCCTTGCCGCTGCCATCTGCCGCCACTCGTGCTTCACGCTGGAGGATGTGCGCCACGCGGCGTTTGTGCTGCAGCGCAAGACAAAGCTCCACCCAGTGGTGAGCGGTGCGTGCGTGCGTGCGTGCGTGCGTGCGTGCGTGCGTGCGTGTGTGTGGTGGTGGTGGTGGTGTGTGTGTGTGTGGGGGCGGGGGGGGTGAACATCTAAGCTTGCATGCTGTAGTTCCAGGGACTTCGGACTTGGTGCCTCTCTCCCTGCAGTCTGCAGTCTGAGAAGTGAGATTCACAGGCACGGTGCAGCCTGTTGGCCAGTCGGGTCGTCTCGGGTGTCGTTGCGACGCCTGGGCAACTCCTAATCCCAGAACCATTTCCTGTTTCTCACCAGATTCATGCGCACACTCACTCCCCCTCATCTCCCTCCCTCCCTACCCGCACCCACGCACCCCACCCAAGGGTCGCTCCGGTGTCTCTCGCTCCTGCTGCAGCTGGGCTGGTCGGTGGATCTGATCCTTAAGAAGTTCCTGGACAGGAAGGGATCCCCCGTGCATCCCGGGCTGATCCCCTATGCCGCCCCCGGGGAGCCCTTCCCCCTGCACCTCCCCACAGGGCGGCCCCTGCGCAGTTTTAAGGAGGTGGCGCTGTGGGAGCTGCGCCCCGATGCCTGTACAAAGCAGGCAAGTCGTGCCATGCGGCTGCTGTGGGGTAGGCGCCCCCTCAGCTGTTTCTCTGCAATGCGGTCCGCACTGCGCAGCTGGGGGCACGTACAATGTAGCTGTGACGCCATGCCACAGGGGCTCTTAACTTGTGTCACCCTCTGGGCCTGCCCTAGCTGGGGCGTTGCCCCTCTCAGGCAGCACTGACACTTTCAGTCTTTCCCCTTGTCTATCCTTCCTGGTCGCTATATGGTCTGCTATTGTCTACTTGGTCGCGCAGTGCTTCCTCTTGAGAGTTGCATACCCACCAAAGACCAAACAGGTGTGTGGTATGCTTGGCTGCGCCCCACAAGCCCTGCTGGCCCCGGGGGCGCTATGCACGGCGTATGTGTCAT
>BBXU01001310.1:0-39611 GCA_001598975.1 Parachlorella kessleri | reverse complement strand
CAAAATTAGAAAGGTATTTCTTTTAAGTACCTTGCAATTCAGGGGTGTTGCAGGTGGTGCCGAGTACCGACTATCAGTGAGGTTGGTAGTCCTTGCGCTTCAAAGGAGGCCGGGTGCTGGCCTGCTCCCCAACCCTTGCTGCATGCACCGTTGCTGGGACTTCCCGAACCAGACCTTTATTTAAAGTAAAAAAATTGCCTCCATTTGATGATTCTTTCCCTTCCCCTTTCTCCTCCTTTGAGGCAGGCAGGCAGGCAGCCTACGCAGCACTGCTTTGCACTCACCCCTTGCCGGGTCGCAGGGCCTGGTGCTGCCCTGGTCGTGGAGGGCCTTCAGCAGGGCGGCCATGCGCGCGCTTTGCGGCGAGTGGCGGCGCAGCAGGGACAGCGCGGCCGCCTGCACATGGAGGGGCCCCGACTGTCAACGCAGCGGCAGGTGCACACCCGTGTGGCCAAAACTGTGCTGCCATCCAATCCATTGCATCCCGCTGAAGCCCTGTGCACAGCCACCCACCAACCTGCTGCCCAGCGTGCTCAGGCATACGAATCACTTCTAGCAGATCTGGCCACTCATCGTTCATGATGCCCTTGTTCCCTCGGTCCTTTGTCCCTCCCTCCCTCCCCTCTTTCCCTGGCAGGCAGCCCACCCTGAAGCGCTCGCTGTGAGTCAGGGAACAAAACTTGAAACACCCCCAACGTAGGCCAGTTGGAGGGCGTGGCGCGCAACGTAACCCGTTGTCAACCTTTAGCTAGGCTGCTGGCCAGGAGGACGTGCTGCGCACCTGGACGGAGCAGGCATACCGCACGCAGCGCTGCTCGTGCGAGCGCACCATGCACTCCTCGCAGTACACATACTCGTGCAATACCAGCCCAAAGATGCGGTCCAGCTCAGTATGCACAGCGCCCTCGGCGCCTGGCCCCTGCTGGGGCGCTGCGAGCCTGGAGGCATGCTCAGCATGCACAGCGGAGTCCAGGCTGGCCAGGAGCGCAGGCAGCACGTTGGCAGCCAGGGTGGCAGGGGTCCCCAACCCTGCAGAATGCAAGGAAAGAAGATTTGGGGGGCTGGTTGTGATCAATCTGGGCAAATCTACCGCAGGGTTGGGGAGCGTGTCCTATTTGGGAATGCGACTCCAAAGCAGTACTGGATTGGAAGGACATGGTTCAAATCCCCCATAACATGCATAGCCGCCGCTGGCACGGGGCAGGGGAAGTTTTGTTGAACAGGCCAGCAGGACGCGCCCAGCAAGGCATGACAAGTGCAAGGGCAACAAGCCTGCTGCGACTGCAACTCCCCACCACCCCTGTTGTGGACCTGCCCTAAACACCACCGTCTGTGGACTTGGCTTTCAACTTTCAATGGCAGATCCTGCCGAGCAGCGCAAAGCCCCCCACAAATGAGGTGGAACTTAAGCAGCTTCCCGCAGGAATCGCCACAAAATAAGAGCATCCAGACTTGCCCTGACAACAATGATCCTTCACACACCACAAGTGGAATGCCGGCACGCCTGCCCCTCCTACCTGTGCCAAGGCCCTGGGGCCCACCCAGCATGCCCAGCGTGCCATGCACCAGCCCAGCAGTTCCCGGCCGCTGCCGCTGCTGCTGCTGCAGCTGCTGGAAGAAGGACTGCAGCGCTGCCGCCGCTGGGTTCGACTGACAAGCAGCCTGCGGCAGTGAAGCCACCTGCGCAGCGCAACAGCCAAATAAATAAAGACGCCCAGGCGTGGCGCAACAGCCACCCAGTGATCCCCTCATCACACAAGGGATGTACAACACACTGTCAAAGCTGGTCAAGGACTGTCAAACCCCTCTGTTCTAGTCTAGTCTAGTCTACCAGCGTACCGCCACCTGACCTTGCTGCCGTCCCCCAGGTGGGGCCAACAAAAAGCCAGGATGTACTATGCCCACAGCCACAAGATTCAAGTACCGATCCTTAATGGCATGCACCACCCGGTGCGGACGGGGAAACCAACAAGAAGTACAAACAAAGGTCTATCCTTCCAAGCTTTTGCATGTGTCCCTCTTTGCACAAGCACACAGCCAGTTGAAGAGCCAATCGCGAGCCTATCAACCCGGCATTTAGCTATTTTTCCTAGAGAACACAGGGCAAGACACCTCACAACCACAGGGCGCGTGTGCAGAGAGTGGCGACCGCTACACGGTGCCTTACTGCAATCGATCCACAAGCAGATTGGAGAAATGCAGGCACCAGGGGTGCCCACCATGCTTCTCAATAAAGCGGGGCGGATGAGTCTGGGAGGGGACCTGGGCGCTCTCATCAGGGACAAGCAGTCTACTTTTGCTGCTGCCGTGAACTGCCTGTCGAGCGCATGTACCTTGCCACATCCCTGCGCCCAGGACCTGCTACTTGAAAAGCCCCGCCTGGTTAGCCAACCGTGGCAGGAATAAGATGCATTTTGCAGTTTACAAGCCACCTGCCCAGAACTCGCCCACTCACCAGGCTGCGGAAGGGCAGGCAGTGCCACAGGCACAAGCCAAGGGCCGCCAGAGCACCCTCCTCCAGCCCTTGGGGCTCCCCCTTGCCTGTCGCTGCTGCCTGCGGGGCGGCCGCATGCAACCCCACTCCTGTGCCCAGGTGCAGGGTGCTAGGGGGGTGCTCTAGGGACGACTGTGGCGGGATGGCGGGTGCCGGCAGCAGGGGCCCCCAGCTGCCTCCATGTGCCAGCCCTGAGATGGCATCAGCAGGGCTGGCTGGGGGGTGGTTCGGGGCGATGGGTGGCAACGCCTGGCCAACGCCCAATGCCTGGAGAGCAAAGAAGGGGAGGGCAGGGGCAGGGCCCAAGTGAAGCAAAAGCGGACATTGGTATGAAACCCCATTGCAGCGGGCACAGCAGGCAGTGGCCAGTGGGACTGCACACGTGGTGCAAAACACATGCAATGCTCCCCATGGGCATGCTACTTCTTCACTCTATACGGCGCCCGCAGCAGGGCAGCAGCGTAGCACAGCGCAGCTCCGCCAAACCTGGGCTTGCTGAGTGCTCGACACATACATTGTGCAACATAAGGAGCGGAACCGTGCTGTCAATACAAAAAACAACATAAGCCGGCCTCCCACCTCCAGTAGGCTGCTCAGCTCATCTTCTTCATGGCCGGCTTCGGCAGCCATCATGCCTCCCAGCTCCTGCCCCAGCCCTGGTAGCAGCTCCGCTCCCACCAGGCCCGGGGCTGCTGCCGCTGCTGCTGATGAGGTCGTCGCGGCCATGGCCATGCTCCCTGGCACCACTGGCAGGGGCGGGGCCAGGCTGGCGGCCCTGCTGGCGCTGCCATGCACGGTATGCGCGCTGTCACTGCTGTCTCCCTCCCTGCGCAGCGCAGGCAACAAGTCGGGTGCCAAGGCGGCTGCAGTCCACCCTCGCTGCTGAGCCTGCTGCAGCCCCTGCCATGCCTGCTGTGCTGGCGGCTGTTGGTGAGTGACCGCCGGTGGCAGCGGTTGCTGCTGCTGGTCCCATCCCCAACCCCCCTCTTTCGCTTGCCCTTGCTGCTGCGTCCACCTGTCTTCCGGGATAGCTGCGTCCGCACTCGGCTCTGGCGCCGCCACAGCAGTACTGTACTGCGGCTGGCCCGCCCAGGCCACCACCAGGGGCATGATATGCCTGCTGCGGGGGATCGGATCCTCCCGCAGGCTGAACGGCGGGTGCGGCAGCGGGCAGTCTGGATAGCTGCAGTCACCGATCAGCCAGACCTCGCAGGGCCCTGCCTGGCCACAGCCACACGCCTCCTGGGCTGCTGCTACCCGGGTGCCGCAGCCGCAAACCCAGTCGCCCACCCAGCTGACCACCCGCATGCCAGGAGGGGACCGCTCCGCTGGCTGCTGCTTTGGCTGCTGTGCGGGCTTGGGGGCCGGGGCCGGCCGCCGCTGCTGCGCTGCGAGGCGTGCCTGCTCGCCCTGCTGCGCCATCTGGAATGACACGATCTGGTGCTCAGGCGCAGGGGGCCGCCCTGGCGGCAACTCGATGGGTGGGTGGGGATAGGTGCAGCCGGGGTTACACTTGCCTCGCAGGTAGTTCCTGCACCCAGCTAGAGGCGATCAAGGTCCAGAAGAAAACACATGCAACCATTGCAGTAGTCCGCCCATGGTGCACCCAGGGGGAATTACATAGTTGTGATGACGTGGCGGTCCGACTTCTACCAGGGCAATTACACAATTTTGATGGCGTGGCGGTCCGCCTTCTGCCACAAGGGAAAGCGGCACAGGGCTATCGAGGCCAGCTGCTATCCCAAGCATCTCAAGTTTTGTCCGGCTGTTTGAAACTGCTACCAGTCGTACAAGATTTCAGCAACCAGGCACCGGAAAGCATGGCCTATATCCGGCTGGCCGACCCGCACCCCTGCGCCCCCCATCGTGCTACCCCACCAGATATAACTGACCTGCAAGGCCCGCGGCTGTGGCATGCCCTGCAGACGCGGTTGCTCTCGCGGTGGACCGTACCACAGGCGCACTCCCACTCGCCGCCCCACCTACACCACTTTTGAAATCAGTGTGGTCCCAATCCGGGCCTGACGATGCAGGGGGGTAGCCTGCACTGAGTCCTGTGCGCCGCCGAAGCACCTTACGTCGAATGCGGCAGTACGGCTCGCTTGCACCAACTTGGATGTTCGCTATGAGCACGAGCAGTGTACCCCTGTAACTTTCCCAAAGAGTCAAACTGACACCAGGTAGCCCTCTTGACCCGCTAGCTTGACTTTGAGCCACAAGCACACGCACTCACCCCACCACAACACAGGGTCGTCTGCGGACCTCCCTCGGCTGCCCGCCCGGCGCCGCAGACATCTCTCCAGGGGGCTGCTCCCGCCGCCACGACGCAGCCTCCACCGCCGCCGTGGCTGCCGCTCGCCCGGGGGGCTCCCTGCTGCCGCGGCTGGAGGCGTTGCTGCCCTCTACAGCTGCCCAGCTGTCGGCCTCACTTCCCTGGCTAGCGTCCCCCGCGGCCGCCCCGCTGCCCTGCCGCAGGAAGCTGCTCCAGCGTTTGGCCCACTCGTCATCTTCCTCCTGGCCGCCTTCTCCGTCGACTCCCTCGCTTCCCTCACTCTCTGCTGCACCGCTCTCTGCTCTCTCCACAGCTGCTGCGGCATCCTCGCCCTCAGGCCCGGCGCTCGTTGCTGCGCCCCGCGCAGCTTCCTCCGGGGTGCGAGGCGCCAGCGCAGCAGCGCCGGCAGCGGAGTTAACGCCTGCGCCGTGTGCTGTGCCACTGCCAGCCTCGCATGCACCATCCTCACCCTCCTCGATGCCAGAGCTCTGCGGCAGTCAAATATTGTATCTCATATTATTGTTTGTTATCGTGTTCGCAGTAGTAGCATGGACGGGTCAGCAGGAGGAGCTGATGGGTTTCAAGCTGTCAGAGGTGCCCGGCTGGCGAGCATGCACAGGGACTGGCGCGGGCTGCAAGGAAAGCAGCGGAGTGCTACACAGCGCGCGTGTCGTGGAGCACAGCGGCCGACAGAGCAGGCACACAGCACCGCTCGTATGTTCTTGCCCTCTTCCAAGCCTCATACAACACAAGTTTGTTGTGCTTCCCAGTGTACCAATCGTTGTACTTTCCAGACTACAGAATGTTGTGCTTCCCCATGTAAAGAAGGGAGGTATGGGCTGTACCCTGGCGACGCCCTGGTGATGACGGGGTATGAGATATGCAGTATAAGAGGTCTGCTCAACAGTGAGTAACCTTGACAGACCGATACACACTACTGTAGTGTCCTCTCGACACCCGTGCTCCCCACCTGGGCTGCATCAGATGTGGTGCGCTCCACTGCGCCAGCTTGAGTTTTCTTCTTGGATTTTTTCTTCCTTCGCCTGGCCTCTGCCTCCTCCTGCGGAGAAGGGTCCAAGTGTTGGAAACATCGGGCCTAACAGGCATATACAGTACATTACAACAATAAGCTTGAAGCCAGCAGAGCCTATTGAGAACACACATTTAGTCACCGCAGCCCGGGAAGCGCGTATTGCATGGCGGACCTCCCTGGGGGGCCGAAAAGACTGCTGATGCAATGCTTGCATGCCCTGCAGCGTCCAGTGCACCGCTCCCTGGCCCGATCAATACACAGCAGCCTGTATCCAGCCCTCTTGCCGACATAAATGAATCCAATGCACAGCCCTACTACCCGGTCCCCCGCCGTGTGCTCTTTGCTGTTCCCTACATTGCTGTCTGTCAATCCCACTACACAGCAGCCAGCATGCTCCCTAGGACTTCCCTCGGGTCTCTGTGCGTGCGTGGTCCATGCTAGCAGTCTTTGAGAGCTCCTGGCGGCCTGGGAAGCACACATGCAGGCAAGCCCAACCAGCCATAGCAGCCAGAGGCTTGGGGTGCCCTCAGCCCTCAAGGATCGGCTTTCTTCAGCCCACTCCGCCTCCCAACACCGCCAACCCCGTGGCCCAGGCTTGCCTTCTTCCTGAGGGCGGCCTCCTCCTCTTGGAGCAGGGCCTCCTGGGCTGCCTGCGCCTGTGCCGCCCGGGCCTGCTTCTGCGCTTGGGACTGGGCCTTGGCTTCCTCCTCTGCTTTGGAGGCACAGAAGAGACAGACGAGGTATTGGCTTTATCCTTTGCTTCAGGAGACACAGACGAAACAGAAGAGGTACCGAGAAGACTTCCTCCTCTGCTTCCGAGACACAGGCGAGACAGAGGAGGTATCGAGAAGGGGGGCCTCCATGCCTTGCACGGGGCCCTGGAGTGTCCCTAAGACACAGTATACTTATACCACCTCGACCAACCTTGAAGCTACCCTCCACCCTGCTGCCTCAGGTCACAGCCGCGTCCCCCGACTCGCCCAAATCCTGAGGACACCTTAGCCCCGTGGGAGGCACCGTCTACGCAACCTTGAGAGTTCACAGATGGCGTGTGCATGTGACACACATCAAGCCCCTAACTATCAAGGCTCTCAACGATGGTTGGTCGCCTGAACTGAGGGTGATCATAAAGCTTCACAAAGGGGCCCACACTGCACTCCACGTCCCTCCCTGCAACGCCCCCCCCCACTGCTGCTCAACTGCCATGGGACAGGGACAGTTTGATGACTACCTGTGACGGCACCGGTGACTCACCGCCCATCTCAGCCAGGCGCTTCTCCCAGGTGGGTGGCAAAGCGTGGCGCAGCATGAACCCCAGCACAGCGTTGGCGGGGGCCACCAGGCACGCTTCCCGCAGCTTCCTGAGCACACAGCACAGCGCAGCACGGCATGGATGACACTCAGTACAGACAGCCGCTTGCTATATCAGCAGAGCCATTCGACCGCAACACACCGAGCGCACTGCAACACAGGAAAACGTGTCACACCCGCCAGATCGGCCGGCTGCTGTGCAATCAATGAGGACTTGCCACTGTCCGTCTGCCAGGGCCACAGTCAAACCGTCGGTGCGGCAGTCACGCCAAGCCACTCAAGCCTGGGACGACCACCCAGAACTAGCTACGCACAGAGTCATTTGGGCAGGGGTGCAGAAGGCAGGCGCCAGCAGACTCCAGCCCTGCACCCACGCCGCTACAGACTCCTGCCCAGGGCCTTGCAGGGGGAAGCACGTGCAGGCCGATACTTAACAACTGAATGGCAGGAGCGCGGACGAAACTTACCCTAGGACCACCAAGGTGTGGAGATAGCAGGCATCCCTGCGGAGGGCCACTAGCCGGTGCTCCTGTTCTATGCGTACCATGTGGCTGTGGATCCAACGCACCGCCTCCCTTAGCAGGAGAGCCAGCTGTCGGCAGGCGCCCTCCACACCCACCCTGCAGCAGGCACAGCGTGGGCAGCGGCTGCTGTGCACGCTCTGGGCGGCCGTGCTGACTCAGCGGCTAGCAGCGTTGGTGGTGCAGGGCAGGGCAGACGCATGAGGGGGCTGGCTGTGCTAGGTGTAGCAGGCTGCCAAGCATAGCACGCACAGCTAGCCAAGCAAGGGTTGGCAGGGCAGAATACACACGTGCGAGAGATATGCAGGGCTGCACTCTCCGATCCTGTAAAGTTGTCCGTCTCTGGGCAGCAGCTCACTCATATATCAAGCATCATAGGGAGGGTGGGCCATCAGCAACCCCAGCGATCGACCCTGCAAGCACCCTCTCGCCCCTCGCAAGGTCCGGCCTCTCAGCACGACTCACATAATATCATTGACAGCTGCAGTCAAGCCGTTCCCAGCGCCTGCCCGGGCTGCCTCTTCAAGGGTGCCTTGGAGCGTGGTAACTGCCACCTCCAAACCCCTTAGTAACTCTCTGTCGCTTGCTGGGAGGAGGTCTAGGAGCTCAAGTGGCCTGGGCGGCTTCCCTGCAAGGCAGGGGCAGAGCCCAACAAGCAGGCGCATGGGGACGCAACCGACGGTCCCTCTCAGCTGGGGCGCTGCTGCGGTTGGGGATGGTTGAATGTTTGGAGAGGCGACCCGGGTGGACCTGGGATGAGCAGGGCAGCAGTGGGTGAGAGTACATCCAGCCTAGCCGGGACATAGGCAGGGACCAGCCACGACCATCCTCGCTCGTGGGTTCGAATGCCCAGCCGCATGCTGGGGGGCGGGCGGGTGCGGGGCAGGGCTTGGGTGCTGCTCGTCGCAAGGCACCATACATACATCACCAGGGCTTGGGTGCTGCTCGTCGCAAGGCACCATACATATATCACCAGGGCTTGGGTGCTGCTCGTCGCAAGGCACCATACATATATCACCAGGGCGGTCCGCAGGGTGCAGAATTGCAATGCATTGCAAACTTAACCAACCTATCAGGCCCAGCACTGTGGAGACCACCTCCTGCGCTTGCTGCGCTGCCTGCTGCGCATGCTCCCTGACAAATGCTGACTCCTTCTTCGCCATGCCAAGCTTCTCCCATTCACTGCTGTCAAAAGAAGCCTCGCTGTCTTCCAGGGCCGCGTGGTAGTGTGGCAGCAAACCCTTTGCATCCTGCAAGAGAGAGGCCACGGGATTTCATGCACCACAGCGCAGCGTGGATCCAGTTTTCTAATAAAGAACAAAGTACATCACCAAGGGGGCTGTCTTAAATTGAACGGCCAGCGCCAATCACGTGCAGGTGTCCAAGGAAGTGGGCAGCTTACGAGCAAGCCCCACATTGCTGTGCCACCGTCACAGTGGTCATGGCAAGCCACATGAGGGGGGCCTAGTAACACGTGCACCCTGTTTGAGACTGTCATGGCTCATTCAGTTCAGAACAGTCCACTGGGTGACGCGCTCCCCCTGGGGGTAAGGCTTTAAAATTTGTGCCGCTACTGCCCCCCGCATCCATTATGGCCCCCCGCATCCATTATGGCAGCACAGCCTAGAAGAGCAAGCACCGTCCCTGCCTACTCACCCCTGCAATACCCTCATGAACTCAGGCAAGCCCCAGACCATACCTGCGCCGCCTCTGTCACTACAGGTCCCCTGTCACTCTGTTCGCACGGCCAGCCACCCCGATTAAGAAGTACACTCCCCCTGCCTACTCGCCTCTGCAATGCCCTCCGCTGCTGCCTTCTTCATACACGCCATAAGCGCCATGACAGCAGCTTGGGCCGCCACTGCCCTGGCAGCCACTTGAGGGGCCCTCCTGGCAGCCGCACCCAGGCCCTCCAGGTCGCCCCTAGCAGAGCCCAGGCCGCCCTGCAGTGTGCCAGCAGGGGACCCCCAGCAGGAGGGAGTCAGCAAGGGGTTCCACCTCAGCCTCCGGGGGGGTTCAACTCCGGCGGGACATGGTGCAGTGGCAGGTACAGACACTTCAACGGGGGTGAGGTGGGGTGCCGAGTGCCGTGGGCATGGAGGTTCCGCGGCATCCCTCGCGCATATGCCTGCATCAAACCGACACAGCCATTTGCGGGAAACCCCCCCTGTCATGGTGGGTAAATGGTCGTCACTCCAGGCCCGCAGCTACTGCTGCATCACCCGTGCACAGGTTACCCAACCACACACACTTGGCTTGCCTCTGCCATTCAGGTGCTCCTGCCCGCCACAAAAGCCAGACAGCACGAACCGCATGAAATACATATTATCATGATACACCAGCACGCGGCGGCCCCAGTCGACTCCCCCCCCTGGTGGCAGACACTCAAGGGTTACACATGTAGGTATGTAAGGATTGCCAAGGTTTGCAACCACCTCTTCAAAGAACTGCAGAGCTGGTTGCAGATCGCTCTTGAGTGCCTCCAAGGATCTGAGGCTTTCCCCCAGTAGCTCCCCAGCCACGTGGTGGGCATGCACCTGTAGCACAGCACAGCACAGTGCAGCAGGGCATGGACTTCATGTCACCGGCTGCCGCACCAGCCACCCTGTCCGCACCTGCGCAGGGGTTGCCTCAAAGCAGCTCGGCGCAACGCCAGGCATGGCAAAGCACAGCATGGGCTCGGCGATACCCACATGCACCACACCCAGGACGGTGCCCCAGGAAGAGGACATGCACAGCATGCTACGCCCACGGCTTGTGCCTGTACCCCCGGAAGGGAAGGCCTTACCATCGCGGCTCCCAGCCGTATGGACCCCACCAGCATGTCCAGGCACTCCCTGTTCAGCACTGGGGGGCAGGCAGGGCTCAGCCCCGCTGGCACCATGAGCAAGGGCCGCCCCGCCTCCTCCTGCTCCGCTGCAAGCGCTGCGGCCGCTGAAGCAAACTCCCGCACGTGCTGCGCCGCTGTGCCGGCAAGGCCAGCGGAGGCCTGTGGGGCCGCGGGGCGAGCGGCTTTCCGGCGCCCGGCCCCGCTTCGCTGCAGCAGCCAAGGGAGTGCGCGAATAACTTGATCAATGAATAAATAAATCAATAAATGAATAAACGCCCAGGCCTCAAGAGTGCAACAGTGGATGCCATCAACTTCCAGGCCAGGAGGCTTGGCGGGAGCGCAGGCAGCTCCCCAACAGCAGGCGCCAGTGCAGGGCAATGGCGCCGCTGCATCAGGCAGTGCTCATGGCTAGGTTTGCTGTGGTTGCGCATGACCAATGCCAGGCCCTTGCGCTTCAAATAAAACGTCCTGTTCACCCCGGCAACCACAGGTCGCCCCCCCCCCCCCTCTTTTCCCGCCCCCGGGCCCCCTCCCCCCAAAGCAGCACAAAGCAGCAGGGTGGACGAGCATCCTCAAGCAGACGACCAAGGGGGGCCAAATCGGCCGGTCCCAATGCAGCAGCAGCTACAGAACAACTCATCCCCCTGCCAGCACCATGCCTGCGTCAGCTGTGCCAGTAGCTGCTCCTCCCCTGGCAGCTCAGCGGGGTCGAGATTCTGAGCCAGGCAGGCAAAGCGTGCACAGCACTCCCGCAGCGCAGCGTCCGTCACCTCCAGGGCCTCCAGGGCCTGCAGGAGCAAACAACAGCCCCAGCATGTGAGATGCCCACTGCTGCCTGCCGCTCCAATGAGTAGGGGGAAGCCCAGCAAGCGCACGTAAGCCTCTACACTTGCAGCTTGTTTCCCCCCTCTCTGGATGCCTGCTTGTTAACGCAGCTGGCACCCGCCACACTGCTGTCTGACTGCTGTCTGACCCCTTCCTGTCACTCGCATTTCCATCTCAAATCTAGGCCTACACGGAAGCAAGGATGGAGGAGCCAGTCTGCTCCTGAAACCGTGCATGTGCACAGCGCGGTACAGGTGTTGGTCAGGAAGGCACCCGGCACCCTACAAAAACCTCGCAGGAGTGCCGCCTGCTTGCTACGGTGTAAGCAGAGAGCTATCAGCACCAGCCATGCATAGAGAGTGGCAGGAGTAACACCAGCCTGCGAGGAGGGCAAGCCAGCCTTCACACCTGCTCCGCCTGCTGGCCCTGCTCCGCCTGCTGCCCCTGCTGTGCATGCTCAGCGTCCGCCCAGCGTGCCAGCATGGCCTCCACCCCAAACAGCAGCATCTCAGCCCCGGCCTTCGTCAGCTCCAGACCCCCTGGCTCAGCGGCGCCCGCCGCGCCGCGCGGAATATCCCCTAGGGGAATATCCTCGGCCGTCCCAGCCGCGACGTCCGTCCACCGCAGCCGCTCCCTCGGCTCCTTCTCAGGCTGCCTGGCCGCAAGCTCGTGCATTTCCAAGCCCAGGGCCTGCACTGCTGCAGCTCTGTCCATGTCCCCGGTGCTGCCGGCAGGCCGCGGCACCCAGTCTGCCAGAGTCTGCCGGGCAAGCACATGCTCCTGCGGGGCCAAATCCCACTTGGGAATCTGATTCTATCCCGCCAGTAGAGAAAGTCGTGCTTGTAGGGGTCACCAAGCTAAATTAACTCATTCGTAGGGGTCCCTACTGGCTAGTTACTCACCCTGTTCGGCCAATGCCGTGGTCCTTTCCTTGTGAAAGACATGCACCATGCCTTGGCAGGACAAAGACAGCAGGTGAGAGGGTGAGCCATCCCCAAACCCTTGTGGCTGTGGAGCACAGACCTCTTGCCTGCCCCCTTTCGCCAGCAGCCACCACACCAGTTGCATCACACCAGTCCACTGCTGTGCACCCCCGCAGGCTCACACCATGCACGCACCGTGATACCGGGCATCAGATCCATAGGACCCGAGAATGACATGGCGATGATGATGGAGAAGAAGGCATCCAGCTGATACAGGGCTGTGAGCGGTATCCAGCCAGTCAATCCCAGGAGCCCTGCAGGGGCACCAGGGGCAACCCCATAAGCCCAGCGGGCGTGAACGCAGGCAGTCCACTCATCTTTCCTGCCTCCAAATCTAGCAGAGCGTCATTGCCACCAGGGCACCTACCCGCGCTGAAGGGTGCCCTTAGCCGTTGCTCCAGAGCCAGCGCCACCCTCTCGGTGGTGTTGAGCTCCCTGACGACCTCACTTTTGGCTGCACGGAGCAGCACACAAGTGCCCGAGTGCACTCAGCCTGGTTCAGGGCGCTAGGCGTGCTGTGACTTGTGGGGCACACAGATGGCTTTCGCTAGGGGACCCACGGCCTGGCCTTGGCCCTGCAGCCGCGCCTACATGCCAACCCCATGCTGCACGTGCTGTGCCACGGCATCGCACCGCTTCCCGTCAACGCACAAACCAGAAGGGAAACGGCTTGGTTCATGCCGGCAAGGTCACCTGTTCAGTTTGGCCAGGGGGCGATGCAACTAGAAGCAATCCCAAGAGGCACTGCCAAGCCTACTGGCTCTGCACAAGGCTAGGGCTCCTGCCTATGATCTCACCACTGTCTGGCACTGCCATTGCTGCATGCTTTGCTGGGTGAACTCACCGCAGTCCAGTAAGGCAGCCTCATGACAGAGTGCTTTATCTGTGTCGGTAGGGTCGCAGCCCGTTTGCTGGGCCACACTTTCCAGAAGCACGGAATATGTGGCCTGCACAGGCCGATGCGGTAGAAGTAGGCCGGTGGTCGGGGGTTAGAAGAGGTAGTAATGGAAACGGCACCAACAGCAGCAGGAAGTTGGAAGGCTTGCAGCAGCCATGGACAGGACTGCGTGCAAAATCTCCTCTATTATCAGCAGCTAGACCGCGCCGACCATGTATGTGGCCCTGGGTTGGTTGTGGAACAGCGTGCGCCGAGGCTGCAGCACACATGTTCAATGGAGGTGCGACGACTGTGCCCATCATACACTATACTGCGATTCCTAGTCACCCACCCCTCCCACATACCATGACCACTGCCTCACCAGCTGCACTGCAAGTAAGGCATGGGGATGCTTGGCACACAGCAACCCACCAGCCCTCCCACCCCTGCTTTGCACCCAGCCACAATTACCCACCAACCTGCAGCAGTGTGTGCGCCTCCTGCTGCATTCCCTTCAGCACCCCTAGCATCTCCTCGGCATATTCCCTTGCGCCCCTGCGGCAGGGCAGGCAGCCACATTGAGCAGGCCCACAAGTGTTTTGAAAACGTTTATACACTTCTATAAAGCAAGGCCGCAGTTGGCGCCAGGCAGCTCTCGAGACAAGCGCGCCCCCATGCTGTAGTCGACGCACGCCACCACCCACGTGCCGCGCACACCACCCACAGAGCTGTGCACTTGCGGGTGTGCCGCCACTCGTAGCAGCCTTCCCCAGCAGCTGGGCAGAGCATGCAGGTGTGGCCTCCCTCAATTGCCCCACAGCGCTTGCCGCAGAGGTGACGGCATCCGCTAGGGCAAGGTAACAACGCGAGGAAGCCACCCACGCAGTGCAGGGTCAGCCTGGCAGCTTGGCACAGACCTCCACTGCCACTTCATGGGAGCGATCCAGCAACCCACCAAAGGCTGAGGCAGGTACAGGCGATGCACCACCCACACCAGGGCCAGCCTGGCAGCCTGGAATACTCGTCCACCGCCACACAAAGCATTCACGGGATCGATTCAGACCACCCACCACTCCCACCAAAGGTTCATGGGAGCGATCCAGCAACCCACCGGAGGCTGAGTCTGATGAAGTCTCCCACTGCCGTCTGCACCGTCTTGGTCAGCCGGCCTCGCTCTTGCAGCAGCTGCACCTTGCAGAGCAACCTGGCACACACCTCCTTCTTCCCCTGCAAGGCAAATGCTTATTGTTTAGTCACCCATTTGCAAGTACTTGCTCAGGTTGATGCCCGAGCAACGCGGTACTTCACAATATAAGTTTCCCAGACCGCTTGGTTCCATGCCACAGGATGAATGAGCAGTAGACAGCAAACCTAGCAAGTGGTCGTCGTTGCCAGACCACCAGATGACCACACAGATATCAGTGCACAGAGAAACACAACCCAAGGAAAACCCCAAATGCGCTATGTATGCACTCACTGCGTGTATGGCTTCCTGGAGTGTTTCTCGAGGTTCCTCAGTGTTGTCCCTTGGAAGCTCAACCGGCGCCATGGCAACCAGCACCTCAGCACAGAGCGCCAGCGCCCCTGCTGGGCCCCTGCTGTCGGTGCTGTCCAGCCTGTCATACAGCTGCTGCACCTGCTCCCACGCTGACTGGACGCGCATGCCAGCCTCAGGCCCCTGCAGATACCCGCAAACGAGCTCCAGCGGGGCACTTAATTTGGCACCCAAGCAACCAGTAGCAGCGCCAGCCCCCCATCGTGAGCAGACAAGCCCCAAAGCCCAGAACACCTATCCGCCACCCCGCTTGGGCCCCCTCTCCAACCCCCCTTGTTCTTTACAACACGCACAGTGGCACTGGCAGCCCAACTCTGCATCCCCACCACAATAAAACCTGGCCTGCTTCGACTGCCATGTCCAGCTCATAGTGATGTGCCATTACAGACAACAGCTTCCTGCCCCTCAATTGCTTTAGGGGTGTGGCTGTGATGACTATGGCCCATCCATGTCTTTGGCACTGCTTTGCCAAACAACGTGTATTGGGCAGCGGTTGTGCGGTGCTTTGTCCAACCCTCAGCAGCCTAGGAGCTCCCCTTGCGCAGCCTGGCACACATCATCCACCTCCCGGGAAGCCCTACACGCCCTCCCACGCCCTCTGGGAACATGGACCTCTCACCAGGACGGAGCCGACGAGATCCCCCACGTCCTCCTGCTGTGCATGCTGTGCCGGCTGCGCACTCTCCAGCACCCACTCCAGCACCTGCTCCCTCGTCGCAGCACCCGTGCTGTGGTCCTTCGCATCATCCGGCTGGCCCAGCAGAGACCAAATGTGGCCCTGGGCGGTGAGGCAAGCAAGGGTCTCCTGCAGCAAGGGTGGCAGTAAGTGACTGCCAAGAGACGCCAAGAGGACTGGACAGGGGCACAGACACTCAAGAGCCCCTTGGCAAGGTTCCACCTTTCTGGTTCCCTGCTGTGGGGGGACGGTGCTCATAGTTACGAAGCAAGCGTGCGACACTTCAAAGCGCGTCACGGTCAGCAGGGGGTCACTAGGTGGGACGAGAATGTGAGTCTCTCAGCCTCATCTGACCCAGGAAGGAAAGAATAACGCCAGGTCACAGCATCCGCAGCGTGCTTGCTCAGCACAGCGCTCAGGGCAGCACCATGTTCCAGGCTGCCGCTGGCGCTTGGCAAGCACAAGCGCTAGCCAACTCGCAGAAAACATGCCATGTGTGAGTGGCTCTGCATCCCCCGCCCATGAGATGCGGCACCGAAATTGCCAGCACGAGCCTCCAGCCTGGGGGGGGCCCACCCACCGCCACTTGCCTGCGCCTCCGCCGGATCCATGTCCCCCGGGAGAGTGGTTGCCCACTCTGAGCCTTGAGCTGACAAAGTGTCGCAGGGCGCTGTTGCAGCCGAAGGGTGGGCTGCTGGTGCGACCGCCCCTGCCGCCCCAGCACAGCAGCAAGCGAGTCACACATTAAAGTGAGCGCATCATACCCACGTGAACTGCCCCCTAGGGACGTGCTACCCGCCCTGCTGCAGAGTGAGCTTCTTGCCACATGCAATGTCTCAACCAACATCTAAAGCAGAGAAGCCAAAGCTGAGAAGAAGCAAGGTAGGAAGCAGCAGCAGAACACGCTCAGGGCACGTAAGTTGCCCGAAGGCACCAGGATCCAGTAGTATAGTCATGACACGGGTCGCCTGTGTTGTTGACATGGGGCGCCTGTGTGCTGTGGGGCCTTTGCCACGTTGCGCCCTGCCCCAGCAACCTTTTTTCCTTGAAAGAAAGAAAGGAAGAAAGCATTCATCTGTTTGGAAACTTAACCTACCACAGCCGCCCATGACGCCGCCGACCCTCGCTTGCTGTCGAGCCCCAAGTCACACACGTGAGGTTACAGTGACTCTCGTTCCAGCCATACAACCCCAAGAGCAGTAGGGCCGCGCCTACCTGCTAGGTGCATGCCCTCAAGCAGAGTCCAGAGCACCTCTGCCAAACCAAAGTGCTCCTCCCCTCCGCTGCTGCTTGCGGCGCCATTCTCGCTGCCTCCACCGTGCTGTGAGCCTGCAGCCGGCCCACTGCGTGACAGGGACAGACAAACGGCCAGGTTTTTCCCCTTAGAGAAGGCACCCTCATAGGGAGGCACGTCAGCTGCTGGCTGCCAGGAAAGCTGCCTGACGCGGCGACGGTATCTGATACCCTGAGTGAGGCCAGGCGAGACACCTGCGGACGCAACCTGCTGGCATTGGACAGCTGTAGCCACCGGTTTGTTGGCCCCACTTGAGCGACTCACGGCAGCATGGCCAGGTGGCGGAACACTGTTAGACTAGACTAGACTAGACTACACTAGACTAGACTAGACCAGACTCGCCACCGCAGAGCCATAACGCACTCCTATCACCAGTAAGGCCCCATCGTACCAGTGTGCAAGCCCAGCTGCTTCACGGACACTTACAACACGCTGCCAACCCAGTATCGAGCTTCCTCATCAAGGTGTTTCACCAGCTTCGAGGGCACAAGAAACAGCGGCACCGTAGCAGGGTATGGCGATATGTGACCACCTGCGGCCTACCCCCAAACACTGTCGCTCCATCCGCAAGCACCTTCACCAGCTTGGGCGCACAAAGAGCAGTGGGCTCCGTGGCAGAGCATGACAACGAGTAGCGCAATCACAGCGCAACTGTCCTTGCCTGTCTGCATCTGTCGGCTCCTCGCTGCTGCCAGCCTGGCTGTGCTCGCCCTCTAAGCCGAGCGTAGCCACCAGCCTCGCTTCAAGGGAGGACTCGCTGTCGCCCCAGGCTGCACCAAAGAGGCATTGCAAAGGCGGGCAGGCGTTGTGCCCTGAAGGGTCCCACCTACGCAGAAGGTGCAACTCCTGCCAAGAACCGCCGCTGGGCACTCTCGCCTGTGGTGACCAAGCAAGGCGGGAGTTATCCTTGTAGGGCTCCCTATGCCGCCGCATTTATCTATTGTAAGCCATGACACTCAGCTCACTTTCCAAGTCTTCATCTAGCGCCAACACCAGTGGGTCCCGCACCAGCTCGATCTTAGCAACAAAAGGCGGGTCATAGCCCGGCTCAAGCCCCTGCAGCGCAGGGCAGCATGGTGCAGGGTTCTAACACTGCCCAAGCATGCATATGCAGGCTCTGTTTCTAGGCGGGGGTGTGTAGCAAGCGGCTGGAGATGTGGTAGCTGTGGGGACCCAGAGCAGAGGCCCCTGCGCTGGTTGCCACGCTGGCTCCACCGGTGTAGTGAGGCACGTGTAGCAACGATGGGACGGTAATAAAATACATCAAGATGAAACGAGCTTTTCTTAAATTAATAAAACCTTCTTCTCCATTTCCGATGAATGCTTGGGACACACCGGGGGCATTGCTGGCAGCTGCCACTTGATGGCCGACATGACTTCAGGCAGCCCCTCAATGTCGTCTCCCGCGAGCTGTGTGCTCTGCAGGCATAGCGGGCACAGCACCAAGGGAAGCGGTGGTGCTGCTTCTTGCAGTAGCTACTTCCAAGAAGTGAAGACCAACAGCAAGCTAGTACACAGCAGCAGTCGTCATGCGCAATCATCTGACACCACACCGCCACCCAGCCCTGCTGCTGTGAGTTCCCCCATGAGTGCAGCCAACTAGGATGCACCTATGCTTGCACACCACGGAACCCAAGTGCCACTTGGTCAAGTCCTAAAGCCAACAGCTGCCACTGCCTCGTCCTGCCGCGATCCGCCCCACAGCGCTGGGTACAACCTTGATAGAGGACAGACACCCCATGCATTGCAGCACCTTTGGTGGTTCTCCGCTTCCCACTCCATCCCTCACTCACCAGGCTGGACAAGCCATGCTCTTTAATCAGGTTCCGTGAGAAGTGCCAGTTGAAGTCCTCCTCGCTAATGTCACTGATCCACTGGGGCTTGTCAGTGTAGGAGTGCTTCACCATCAGGGTGCAGCCTCTCTCTATGTGCTTCACCACGCACTCAATCCACTCCGACTGCAACAGGCAGTCAACGGGTGGCACACGACCCAACAGTGCATAAACAGTGAACAAACGACCGGTCGGCTGGAACAGCTCCCACACAGCTCTCATAAGGAACAGTGCTAGCCTCTCCACAGTGCACCAAATACCCCAACTCCCGCATACTCTGGCTGCACGGTGATTCCGACGGGAGACGCGGCCGCAAGCTGGGTGGGTGCAGATGGGAGGAAAACGCCACGCGCAAAACCACCCTGTCCCTGCTGAGGGGCAAGCACAGAGCCTGTCCTTGCAATCAACCATGAAGCAGCTTACATAACAACAACTACTTCACGGCTGCCAGCAAGAGCTCCCCCAATGGCTTAGGCTCTCGACTGTAAGGCTCTAAGACTGCAGCTGCCCTCACCTCTACCATATCCAGCTTGTGCTTCTCCACCAGGGGGGTGGCAACCGCGGCAAGCAGCCTCATGTCAAACAGCGCCAGGTCAGGCTGCAGCAGCTGCTGGAGCGCCTCGGCCACCCCGGCCGGGCCCGCAGCCTGTCAGGCACGCAAGGAGGAACACCTCCACGGTGTTTTAAATCCTGTGTAACTTGTTGTCTTTTCGATTGAGAGGTAATTAGAAGTTCAGCAACTGCGGTACTCAGGCCTGGTTTGGTCACGATGCAGGCGTGTACCCTCTTGTCTACACGGCTTGTTGACCCAGGCTGGTCCCTACCTGGAAGGCTTGGAGCTTTCTGGAGAAGTAGCCATACATCTGCAAGACAAAACAAAACACGACAATGTTCCCGGGTGTTTCTGTGCAGTGCCAGGAGTCAGGCGCAGCACTTGTGCGTCCCAGCACGGGTGGCCTGCATTCGAGTAGCGCCCTACTGCTCTGTACTGAAGCCGGCAGACCGTGGAGTGGGGAACAGTCAGGGCAAGATCGGCAGCCACAATGGGCATACACTCATAATTAGGTGGAGCCCTGTACACATGGCTAGGATGACTCACCACGACTGCATTCTTGAGAGACTGAGCCTCCTGCTCCTGGCGCTGCAGCAACGGCAAGCATAAAGTCGCTCAGTAGTGGCACGCGGGTGGGCTTAATCATGACAGCCTGCTGGTGAGCTTTGCAACAAGATTGTGAGGCTATGCCCCTCTAGCGAACCGGCATACACATGGGGGGCATAGTATGGCTCTATACAGCATCCTCTATATAATATATTAAATATGTGAAATATGTGAACATACTCGTCACTCATCCCTTCCATGCATACGCGCATACCTCCTTCTCGGCCCTGGCCTGCTCCCTGTCCTGCCGCCGCTTCTCACTGGCCTCCGTTTCCCGCCTGTTGGCAGCCTGCACCAGGCCTGGGCAGTCAAAGGTTATATAACAATTTTGAATATCCAAGGCCGCTTCTCACTGGCCTCCACCTCCCGCCTGTTGGCAGCCTGCACCAGGCCTGGGCAGTCAAAGGTTACATAACGATTGTGAATATCCGAGGCCGCTTCTCACTGGCCTCCACCTCCCGCCTGTTGGCAGCCTGCACCTTGGGCAGTCACAGGTTACATAACGATTGTGAATATCCGAGGCCGCTTCTCACTGGCCTCCGTTTCCCGCCTGTTGGCAGCCTGCACCTTGGGCAGTCACAGGTTACATAACGATTTTTGAATATCCGAGGCCGCTCCTCACTGGCCCGGCAGCCTGCACCAGGCTCTGGCAGTCACGGCATCACGGCCTTGATGCACAGCACATGCGAGGTGACAGACAGGCATTCAAACATCACCATGGCATACGCCTGCCGCCTACGCGATGCCAGGAGAGCTCATGTTATGGAGTCCTCCGAAGTGTGAAGTGAGGTAAGATGATCTAAGCGGCCACCCACCTGGGTAGGCTTCTTCTTGGCTGTGGCAGCCTCTTTGTCCAGCAGCAGTTGCGTCATGCGCTTGTCCGACACTGCGGGCAGGGCAGGCCACACGCTCACTCCCTCTTATTTCACAGAGGTAAGGCAGTGCCCCATCAAGTCCCGGCAATCCAGATGTATAAAACTGCTACTGGGCCACTTGGGAGTTGGGAAGCGAGTGTGGCTTCCTGCCCAAAGTGAAAATTTCCTAGCTGGTAATGCAACGGCCACACGCCTGCCGCTGCGGAGCTTGCTCCCACACGCAGACACTGATCCTTCTGCACGGCTGAGGCAGCATGGTGCAGTAGGCCACAGGAAAAGACAACAGAAAAGACAGATGGTCAGCTGTAGTAAGCGCCACAAGCAAACCCCTACTACTACCCTTCTATTGGGTAGGGCAGGCCACCACAACTCCTGTGATGGGGCCCTATCCGCCCTGCCACTCGCGCTGGCCAGCTTCGCGCAGCCACAGCGTTCACAGCAGGCTGCTGCAGGCACCTGCTGCTGCCGCCGGGACACCACACACCATGCTGGGCCTGCTGCAGAGCCAGGTCACCTGAGTTGCCCCCCAAGTGGTTCTTAATGCGGATGGTGTCGGAAGCTCGTAGGAAGAGGGTGTCAGCCATTCTCGCCATGACGCTCGACTCGTACTGCTTCAGTACTTCTCTCATGGATACCTGTACCGCAGTCGCTCTGGCTATCACCCACTGGGGTTCCATGCCGGCATTTGCACGACTAACTATTACCCTATGAGCGGGCGGGTAATAGCTTCACCATCCCGACCATTTTATTTCCATGGTAGGAAGGGAGCACAGGTTCACCATGCGAGAGCTGGATTCACACAGGGCCACAGCTCCTGCCTAGCTCCATGGCACCCCCTCATGGCACCCCGCCACAGCATGCAAATCACACTCACACCGCACCGTATGCGGCCCTTTGGGCGGCTTCTTGGCCGACTCGCCCGCAGCCCCCGCGAACTGCTCCAAGGTGGTCAAGGCCGTCAGGGACACGTAACTGGTGGCGCAATCCTGCCACCGCGTATACACTTGGCTGCAGTAGTCTGCCCAGGCCTGGCCTGTATCCCACTCAAAGGGCCATCTGCAGAGGCGAGGCGCCCGGGCTCAGCAGCTTGCTCCAGAACAAAAAGGCATGCTTATCTGAAAAGACAGCCCGACACCGGGGCAAGAGGGTTCCGGTAGCGGCAAGGCATTTGTGTGACAGCATGGCGCTTGTGTGGGGGATGGGCTGCTTCCCAGGCAGTCCATGCAGGGCCTGTCAGACACCACCGCCTGCACTCAAACACTCCTGCGGCACCACAGCCGCAGGAAGTGCCAACAAGGGGGGTATGGGTAAGCCGCATACCGGGGCAGCCTTTGCATGTTTCACCTTGGCATCTTATCTCTATGCCGCCCCTAACCAACACTGGTGGCTTAGAGGACTCCAGCTCCACAAAAGGGCCTGGCAAGCACCACGGGATGCAGCAAGGTCCATGTGGCTGCAGCCATTGTTGATCGCTAGCTGCACCTTGGAAGCAGTACCAGTAGCCCACCTGTCTCCCTCCACTGTCTCTGCAGCTGCGTGGGCGACCCTGTCAGCTGGCAGCTTGCCGTCCACCTCTCGGGCGACCACGCCGCGGTTCACCAGCTTGTAGGCGGCTTCCAGCTTGGGAGCCACGCCGGGGCGGCCCACGCACAGCCGGATCAGCCCCGCGGCCAAGCACTGCAGGCAGAGGAGCAAGAGCATGCGCGCTCGTAAGGGTAGGGCGCCCCCTCCCCGGCGGCTCGTTTTAGTTCAGCTTATCAGGCATTGGTGTCAAACTGAATACACGGCCCAAGAGCCGGCACCGTCCTCGTGGCAAGTCAGGCCCACATCACATGGGCATGAGCAACGGGCGACGAACTTGCGCCCCTGCCACCCCGCACTGGCTGGCAAGCACAGGTTGCACTACAGCTCCGCAACATACCCAGAACAGATGATACAACACCATGCCGGGTGCCTCAAACTAGCTACTTGACATGCCAGACCGCTGGGCTCTCTCACTCCCCCAAAGCGCGGACTGAGCCAGATCCCCAAACACTACCACCGCCCGCCGCTTCTGTGATTTCACAGTTGCCCCCATCCCGCCCTACTCCATGCTTTGCTAACCGACGCAGCTGCCCCCCGCCATGCTGCAGCGTCACCCCTCCTGTCACAGTCATCCCATGTGGACACTGCCCCCACCGTGCGTACCAGGCACTGGCAGGAGCTGTAAAGCATCCAGCCACCAGTCGCTGCTGTGAGCGCTTTGACGAGCACGTCCAGAACTGCCCGCTCATCGATTGAGTGGCGGTCCGAGGTCAGCACCAGCTGGGCCGCATGGGTCAGGTAAATCTGCATGGGGTTCCGAGCGGGCGTGGGAAAACCAAGGCAACAGATAGGGTCGAACAAGGGAGGCCAGCTTGAGGTACAAGTGCCGCGGGAGTGAGGGTTAGCAAGAGGCTGCACACCATGATGTGTCCGGGCAGTGAATGGGCAGCAGTATTGCCAGGTATGGCACTTCCAAGCTCATCTAGTCAGTCCATACGCGCCACTGCTAGCAGCCACTGCTCGCTGTTTTACTCGTTTGCAAGGAGACAGAAGCTGCCACAGTCTTGCCTTGGACACTGCCAGAGATGCTGCGCTGCTTTTCATCGCCGAGAGCTGGCGCAGCAGCGCCACATCTGGTTGGCGGAGGTATGCCAGGTAAGCCTGTCCCACCTCCGCCAGAGCCTGGAGCTGCTCCTGCACGGCCGCGATTAAGCGCAGCACAACGGTTTTGTTGCTGACTTCCTTATCGACAACCCCCTGTAAAGTGGTACTGCGTTCCCAGGGGCGTGACCACTGTGCAAAAAGCACTCGCTGCACCAGGCCATGGCAGCAAGCACTGTTCTTACCCTTGACAACCTAGGCTCGTCCATCGCTATTGATGTCCTCCCAGCTCTTTCAGCGTGCTGTGGGACCCCGTTGATCACATACTTGGTGACTTACAAGTTAGGAAAACATTTTGATATGTACAATTCCAATGCTTCCTCACAACCGGATGGAAGGAAGATGTCATTACGCTGAAAGCGCGCTGGATGCTGGGCCGCCACGCTGGCATTGCAGTGCAGCGGCGCCACCTTTTTGAACTCAACCCCTCCAGAGCTTCTTGGATTGTGTTATCTGTACAAGTACAGCCCCCAGGGATCTGAACCATCTTGTCTCCAGTGATAGGCGACTGACGGTAAAGCCAGGTTGCTTCACCAGAGGCCCAGAAGCAGCCCAAGGTTGCGGAGGACAATGCTGGAAGGGTTTAGTTACGGAGCATATTGCACCGTTCCCTTCACTGTCGTCAAGGGAAACCGTTGGCGAAAAAAGGATGATAACAGGCAAAACTGTGAGCGAGGGCATGGCCACCTCTGCAGCATTCAATAGCAGGTTATGAGGACAGCAACAAGGACAACAACTGTGCACCCAACAAGAAGCGTTGACGAAGATTTCGGGGAAAGGTTTTCCAGGGTTTGCACGGTAAACAAAGCCATCAAAGGTCGCACATTACGTCAGGTGACCATGTTTGTTTAGTTTTTTACTAGCAGGCGCTCGGCTACCTAAGCTTTTACTTAAAGCAAGCAGTAAGCCCTGACTGCCTACCTCAAAAGCCTTCCTCCTCTGTTACTACACCAACGTCCTATCAACTGTCGGAGCGCACATCGCACCAGAGAGGCAGCGCAGCGCGATGGCTGGGCTCTCACTGCTGCAGGGGCTGGATCGCCTCATAGAACAGCACCGAGGGCTGGATGCGCCCCGCCTCACACTTGCGACGCACGTCCGCCCAGCCGCCCACCCGGCTGACGCGCGTGTCGTCAAACATGACCCATGCCCCCAGCTCCGGCAGCAGCACAAACGCAAAGTAGTGGGCGCCGTAGTAGCACACCAGGCTGCGCAGGCGGTACAGGTGGCGCTTGGGCTCCAAGTGGTGGTACACGGCAGCCAGGTCGATCTAGAGAAAGAGGGGAACATAACGGCAGAAGTAGCACAGTCTCAGCACACACGGATCTCCAACTTTATGAGCCCATGGGACTCGTGCTGCTCAAGTCACTCTGCTTAAGTTTAAAACAGTACTCGTCCCAACATTGACATGCCAGGCCTGGCGCTCTGGGAACAGCCACGTGTGCGGGGCTGCATCGCTGCCCAGGCTGTCTGCAATGTCGACTCACTGATACAGACGCGCGGCGCCTCCGATACAGGGTACCTAGCTGCCCACAACAGGAGCATACAACACAGCCTGCTCACCCTCTCATCCACCGCTGCCAGCGTGGCGGCGATGTCCCCCGCCTCCTCCCGGTGGCTCTCCCAGGCCAGCTGCAGCGTGAACACACGCGGCGGCCGCTCAAGGGTGTGCTCCACCGGGTTACGGGTGTTGCAGCCGCCTGCGGCAGGGAGCAGCGGCCAGGAGGGGAGCAGCATGTCATCATCATAGCAGGGCCGGCCTTGGCTTGGCAGCAGCAGCAGTAGCAGTTTCGTTGCAGACCTGGACAACGGGAGCACATCGGCACCTCTTGGCAGCTCTTAGAGGGCTCCCTGCGGACCCACCTGCTGCCGGGATGTGCGGTGCGCAATGCAGAAAGCACCTAGAGCACCCCACCTAGATGTGAGACGCAAGGGTGCTTTGCCTTTCACGCCACCACCCAGCACAGCGCAGCGCAGCACAGCACGGCACAGTCAGCCACCCAGCCGGCTGCCCTGCCGAGCACACGCACCCTTGTCGGTATCGCAAGACTTGAGGATTTGCTGATCCAGCAGGCGCAGCAGGAAGCCAGTGCTGGCAGCAGCACCCTGGGAAGCGCGGGCCAGCCTCAGCGCCGTGGCCTGCATCAGCCAGCATGGCGGGGGCCGCGCAACCTAGTTGTTGTATCATGCAAGTACGCATGGAGGCCCAGCAGGCAAGCAGGCCAGAAGGATGCCACTCACCACTGCGCCCGGGTCGCCGCAGGTATCGCAGATGCCGCACCTGGGTGTTGTAGAGGTACTGCGTGTACCGCGTGGCATGCGTGACCAGCCCGCAGCTGCCGCAGCGCACGTGCTCCGCCACCGGCAGGCCAAACACAGCGTCCAGGTCGTCACAGGGCTGCCCCACTGCCGAAGCCGCAGCTGTGGCCTCCCTAACGCAGTCATACAGGGCCAGCAGGACCTCGTTGGCATCAGCCATCTCGCCTGCAGGGCCAAGGGAGCCAGGCGGCGAAACATGCGATGAAATTGATGCTTGGCATGGGTTTTTCGGGGGGGGGGGCAGCACCGTACCCTCCCAATCCCCTCTGTTAAGAAGCGGGCAAATACAATGGATTTGTTGTTTTCTGCCTCAGGGGCCTTCTAGTCCCCTTCCACAGCGCCGGCCGTCTGTACCCCAGTGCAAGCCTAAGCTCCGAGAACCACTCGGCATCGTCCCTGAGTACATTCAAGGCCTCCAGGGCAGCGCCAGCAAGGCTCACCGACTGAGAAGAGGCCCTGGGGCAGCGCGCTGAGCGCCTCGCGCAGCGGGTTGGGGTTGACCACGCTGCGCTGCGGCCCCTGCTGTGCTTCCTGCTGCGCCTGCTGCGTCGCCAGCGCCTCCCCAGCGCCAGCGCCAGCAGCAGCGGGCGCCAAGTAGGACGCAGCCCCACCCCTGGGAGACCCCAGGTGCGCCACAGGCGGTGGTGGCTGGGGGCCCTGGGCAGCCGGCTGTGGCGAACCGACAGGGGCCATAGGCGGCGGCAGTAAGGGCGCGCTGGCAGACCTGGGCGATCCCAGGGGAATCATGGGCGGGGGTGCCGCCGCTGCTGCTGCCACAGAGGCACCTGGTGGGGTGCCGATGGTGCTCTCTTTCTGCTGTGGCCGCTGCGCGGCCTGCTTGGCTGCTCGCTTCCGGGAATCCTCAGATTCCAGCGCCGAGAAGATTCCGTGCAGCGCCAGCACCACGGGGTTGGTCTGGTACAGCACTGCTGGCCAGGCCGCCACCTGCACTGGGTGGCCAGGGGGCAAGGGTAGCAAGGCACTTGGGTCGGTAGAAGCCATGTCAGGGTGGTGTGCAGCACACGGATGACCAAGTGGTGCCTCAGCGCGACTGTGCACTACAGTGATGCTGGGAGGACGGCAGCATCCGTTTTGCATGGTGGCTGGCCAGCTTGTGGCTGACCTGGCATTGTGCAGTTTCATTGCGAGGGGGCAGCACCATGACCAGAAGGTATGTCAAGCTCTAAGCCCAAATCTGTGTCATGACTGGCTGCCCCGCTGCTTACCCTTGTGTGTGCTGCTGGCACTGGCAGGTCCTGGCATCCTAACCTGGGCAAGGCTCACAGCGCAAGCAGCAACCAGGCGCTGCTGCTGGCATGCCAAGGCCCAGAGAGGCTAGCACCCTTTCACCCACACCTGTGCCCTAAAGTCAACGCAGTGCCAGAGGCACTGGATGATGACGTTGAGGAAGCAGTTGTACTCGCCGGCCTCGTTGGTCAGCCCGGTGCCTGCAGCGGGCCCCAGCTCCTGCAGCACGCGCTGCAGGAGCATGCCACGCCAGCCGCCCCCGCTGGTGGCGGCGGAGGGGCCGGCGCTGGCGGCCGCGGGCTGGCCGCCGTCGGGGGGGACCTCCCCATTTTGCACGCCCAGGGCCTACACGGAGAGAGGGGCAGTACTTGACTCATATGCATGCAAGGGGTTGTACATGTCTAACTTGTTAGCAGGGGTGGGCACGGGAGATTGCAGGCAAGTGACAAGATGGGATGGCATAGCAAGACGGCATGGCCCGGCTGAGTCAGCTCGCGGAGGTTGGCACAGCGACTGTGGTTCGGAATTGTTGATTTGATACGCAGGGGGCTGCAACCGAGGTGCATGGGGATGAATGACAAACTGAGGCAAGGAGCCAGCGCCCTCATGGGGAAGTGTATCCGGAGTATTGCAGTGGCTGGCAGACCGACAACATGCACAGGTTCCCCCACCCCTGACTATGCACCGGCCAGTGCCGTCCACAACAGCCAGACCTCAATACATCACACACGGCAGGACGGGAACGGCCCTTTGGTACCTGTAGCATGGAGATGTGCTCCTGGTCCCCGCCTCCTGCCTCCGCTGCAGTGGAATGTGCGTGCGAGCCCGCAGCATCCCCTGCGCCAGGCGATGCAGCCTCACCCAACACTCCCCCTGACGCTTCAGGGGATCTAGGCGAGGCTGCCGCCACCACGGAGGCTGACCCGGCTGGGCCAAGGCCGTCCTCCCAGCCGCCAGCCCTCCACCTGTCGCTCCCCTGCTGCGCCGCGCTCCCTGCTGCGCCCGCTTTGCCGTACATGGGTGCGCCTTCCCACAGCACCACGGTGGGGTGCTTCACCTGCTCCCAGGGCAGGTCCTCGTCCAGGGAGAAGGGCGGGTGGGGGCGGGGGCAGGCGCCGCCGCGGCACTCGCCCTGCAGCCAGCCGCTGCAAGGCACCAACCCAGGCCCAGGTCCTGTCAACGGCGGCGGCGGGTACGTGAACGCTGCGACATGCAATGACTTGCGGCTGGGTTCCAGGGGCTAGCCAGGTGGAGGGGAGCAAGGGCTCTGCTGCAGGACAACCGCCGCCTGAAGCATCAGTGCTACGCAACTAGTAAAACCCCATCTCGCCGCCTTCGGCAGCGGGCGCAGCGGGCGCAGCAGGCGCAGCAGCACTGTCGTCCCAAAACCGCAGCACCCCACAACCCTTGACTCGTCGCGCATTCAGCAAGTCCAGCAGCACTGCACCTGCACGGCGCCTTGCAGCCGCAGCCCGCGCAGTCAGCCGCCGGGGGCAGCTTCCTGCCGCAGCGGCAGGCCCAGTGGCCGCGCCAGCTGACGACCCTTACGTCGCCAGCGGTCGCGCCGGGCAGGCGCACGAGGATGTCTTTGGGCGCCAGGTGGGGGGGCGGCTGGGCGCTGGGCAGATCCAAGCGCAGGTGCGGGAATCTGCAGTACCTGCCGCGCTGGCAGATGCCCATCAGATGCTCCCTGGCCGGGGGGGGGGGGGTGGGTGTTAAGCTGAGGGATTAGATAAAGTTTTTTACGAGGCATGCCATTCCGCACTAGCGGCCCAACTCTGGGTGCAAGGGGTAGCAGGTAGGCGGCCCCACGCAAGTTGCCATCCCGTCCCAAGCTATGGGAGCTGGAGCTAGGTTGTATGAAACCAAAGCCCGCAGCAGTAGACGAACCCCACAGCCAGGGCAGAGTACCTGCCCCTCGGCATCACCCTCTCCCCTGCAGGGCGGCAGCGGGTCGTGGTAGCGGGCGCACGATGGAGATAGCAACAGGTGAGAGGTGCAAGGGATCAGCAAGGGTATCGCATCCGTGGCGCTCACCCCCTTACCTGCGGGTGGTACACGGGGGAGGGTAACAGCCATGAGTTGCAAATGCTCTGTAAGGAAGAATCAGATCCATGGGGATCACCCCTCACCTGCAGGGTGGGCCCTGGTGGCAGCGGCTGCACCCCTCCTTCACCCCATGCCGGAATCCACACCTGCACACCCACTCGCCCTTCCACCTGCGCAGGCAAGCACCAAGCGGCCGGGTCAACAAAACCCACTACTGCACATACAAGACATTAATATGTGTGGGCAACGCCCCAAAGCGCATAGTGGAGTACGCATGCTGGCACTTGACCGTCGGACAGGCTGTGTCGCATGTCGAAGCCAGACATCCTGGACAAGCAAGAGTTTGTTCCGCTTCTGCTGGGCCCGCTGAACATGTGGCAGGCAGATAGCAGGCGTAATCAAGATTGGTACTTGGCTCCTGGAGCTTGTGTGCATAGTACGACCTGGCTATGTCGGTCCCATTGGTGGGTGCTTTCCAGACAGCATGGCCAGGTGGCAGTACTGCTGCTACTCTGAACTGAGCGATAGGAAAGAGGCACCCCATGCCCATCCCCAAAGCTGTCATATTTGCGGCTGATGACTACGCACTGTCTTGCAGCGACTCACCCCACGACGCGCGGCACCAGCGGCCCCTGCTGCTGCCCCGCACTGCCGGCGCCCGCGCTGCCCACGCTGCTGTGCGCCCTGCTGGCCGCACCCCTGCCGCTGGCACCCGTTGCCTGCCACTCGCCTTCACTGTCGCCCCGCCGTTCTGTCCCCTGTTCTTCTTCTTCTGCTGCTGCTGCTGCATCTGCACCCTCGCCCTCCTGCCAATCTGCCCGGCTGCCGCCGCCGCGCGGATGCTCAGTGGCACCCCAAACTCTCCACTCTGCGGGCCATTGATCCTTCTCAGCCGCGGCTCTCGCCACCGCATCTTCCATCGAGGTCGCACCATTGGCGTCCGGCCCTGCCTGGTCCTGGCCATCGCCTGATGGCTCGGAAGAGGAGCCAGCATGGACAGCAGCCTCAGCGGCCTCAGCGCTCGCATCGCGCGCGTCCACGTCAGCGGCAGCAGCATCCGTAGATGCCTTTCGGGCCAGCAGGGCTTTCTGCCTCTCCTCGGCAGCAGCCCTCTCTGCAGCCTGCACGCCGCAAAGGCAGTGGTGGGTATCAAGCAAAAGCATGACCAAAGATCTCTGAGTTGCTGCCAGGGAATGGCACAAAAGGTCCCAGGCAGAGATCCACTGGTCCCATACTCCAGGGACGCCAGCGCATACCTTGCATGCAGCCCCTGTCAGGATAGCTCTAAGCCACCTTTGCTCAGCTTGCCTTGCCTGCCACCATCGATGAAGAAAACTGAGCCCTCCCTCCCAGCCCGTGACTCTGGCAGGGCTCTTACACTACATACCTTCCCCTCGCAACCATTGGTGCAAGTGACAACATAGCTTGAAGGGTGTAGGGCCATTGTGGCACGCTGTAGGCCCCAAGGGTGGGGGACTCATGGCATGGAATGGTCCTGCGGCGGTTCGCTGCCAAAGAGTAGCAGAGTAGGTACACAGAGTAGCAGATGCGGCAGGCGCCGGCGCCTGCGCCCACCTGCTTGCGCTGCAGCTCCTCCTGGCGCCGGCGCTCCCTTTCCACCTCCTGCTGGATCAGCGCCTCGCGGGCCACGCTTGCCGCAGACTCCCGCTCACTGCCTGCACGGAAGGAGAGCCAGGGGAGCCACGGCCATCGTTTGGCGAGATCGAGCCACCATACCTTCAGCCAGATCTGACCGCACTGACATGTGGAATGACCTTGGCTGTTGCAATGCACTTAATGCAGGTACTCAGGCTCCTGGCCTGGCCCCACCAGGCAGGGGAGAGGGATTGGTATGCAGAGCGCTGTACAGTACTGAATACTGCTACTTCTACCCACCTGAGACTTGAGCAGCCCGCCCCCAAGAGGCGGAGGTTCAATCCCCACTCCAGACTGTCGTTTTCTATCCGGCTACCACCCACGCCCCGGCCCCAGGCTGATCCATAATGTGGCCTAGGCGGACCACAGTAATCTCTCCTGTGGAATACAAAATAGATACAGACGGAACTGCACAGGACCCTGTCCTAGTGCCACACAACTGCGTAACCACCCACAACTGCGACTAGGCTGCCAGGGAAAGAGCCTAATGACGCGGTGCAGCCACATACCGTAACCCCTCTTGCATGACGTGACTCATGCTGCATGCTGTGACTCATGCTGCACGCTGCGGCACATGCATTGACTCACGCTGCAGCTCCTCCAGGTCTTCGCGCCACCTGAGGGGGAGTTGGTGGCTCAGCACGCGGTCCACTAGGACGTTCAGGGGGTTGTACACACAGCTCTCCCTCACGACCCTGCAGGGCACGTCCAAACTGAAATTCAAACTAGGAAAGGGTGGCGGGACTTTGACGGTGCTGCCCTGCGGCTCAATCGTACTGATGTCCAACTATGTGAATAATGCCGTGTGCAGGTGGCTCTAGCTTGGGAGCAAGAGAGCCCCCAGGGCCTCCTCATTAGTCTTGCTGTGGGAAGCAGCAACGTCTCACAGCTGGAAAGGGGTGTGAGCAGCATGCTGGCGACGTTTTATCAGCGCGAGGCACAGTATGCCAAGAAAAGAAAACTCTCGCCAGGCCCTGCAAGCGGCTGGATGCCTTATCACCTCCCCCACCCATCCTCTGACAGCAGGGCCCGACGCAGTGTGCTGCGACCGCCCACAAAAGGCGGAATCAGAAAAAAACAAGTTTAAGGCTACAACATAAGCAAGACTCAGGCTCATTCTGCATCCAGCCCTGTCAGTCCAGCCCAGCTCTACTCCCTGTTCGCACTACCTGCCACCCATGCTAATAATATAGAGACTGTGCAATGGAGGGCCACCCACGAGAGGTGCTGTTGGATTTGGCGGGCGATTGCGTCCCGCAGGCAGCCCAGGTTGTAGAGGGCGGTAGTTAGCCCCTCCTGCTTGCTTGCCAGCTCAGCACGCAGCATAGCCACTGCCCCCAGGAGCCCTCGCCTGTCTTGTACTGACAGCTGGAGAGCCGGCAGCCTGCAGCAGCTGGTGCGTCAAGCTCACCTTCCAATTAATGTGTGAAGATGATATTCAAGCATTGATCAGGGTCACAGCCTAGGACCAGGCAAGCAGGGTGAGCAGCTTGGCATTGCGGCCCAGTCGAAAGCACCCGTGGCATGACAGTGGGTGAGCCCTGTGCGCTGTGCACGCTGCTGGTGCTTTGCAGCTGCTGTGCACGGCGCTCCAGGCGCCAAGCAAAGCATTACCTAGCCAGGCCCCGTGCTAGGGCCTTCACGTCGCCCAAAGCCTCCGACCAGGGATGCCTCGCCTCTAGAAAGCTTTCCAGGCTCTCGCCTGCACACCACGGGGAGCCAAGGTAGCTCATGCTGTCTAGGTTTCTGGCGGCAAGGTGGGTCACAAGGCTCAAGTTAGGGATAGTTCTCATGACGTCCCCTGCAAGCGAGCAGACTAGGGGGCGGCTAGGCGGTAAGGAGTAGTACATAGGGAAGGGCCTCAGACACGATGTGGCAAGACAGCTCACGAATTTTGGTAACTTATGGCAAGGCAGGTCACGGGGCGCATGAGATAACGGACGGCAAGGATTCCTAGGTCTGACGGTGCAAATATCTTTGATTCTGATGTGGCAAGGATCCCTAGGTCCGACATGACACGACGCTGCAAGGAGGGGATGGCGCTTGAGGCGACCTGAATTAACAGTGGCTGAGTGGAGCTGCCACCAGCTGCAGCACCCCCTGTTGCAGCGCCCTCACCCAGTAGTAACCTTAGAGTCAGTTACACCTCGCCGCGAGGTGCTCACCTGCCACAGCAAGGGCCACTTTGAGCTGAGCTTCCAGCTCAAGAGGCTTGTGGATGCTGCGCAAGGACTTCAGCAGGCGGTTGGCCTGCAGGGCGCAGCAAGCACAGCGGCAGCGCTTATGCGGGAGAGCACACCCCGCAGCGCCGACGCGACCCCCCGTGGCAGTACAGCTGGCACAGTACCGCGGCACAGCGCAGCAGCACAGCACCCGCACAGTAGGCACAGCAAAGGGGAGCTTGGGGTCTCGCAGGGTAGCCCCCGCAGGGCAGCAGCTGATTAGTCACCTCCGCAAGGTTCTTCAGCCGCTGTTTAAACTCCTCCTTGGGGATCCCCTTCTGTCGGCACAGCTCCTCGTTAGCTTGCACGTCCTGGGCGTACTCCTGGATTAGATGGAGAGACACACGATGGGCCATGTTTGAGTTGCCAGGATGGCAGAGCAACCAGAAATGGTTGCATACCGTGCCCCCTTCCATCGGGAGGCTAGTTACAAAGTGTTACATGATTCATATAACCTGGACGTATTAAGTTGTAGGGCTTTGACCAAAGCGGCAGGCAAGGCACGGTGCCGCGAGAGGTAGCGAGACCACAGGTGCATGGTGTGCCCCAGGGCATTGTCTCAAGGTGCGACGATGCCCTGGCAGCGCGCATGATCACCAACAAACTGGAACGGCTCCAGCTGCAGTGCCTGCCTTACTCGGTGCCATCGTAGCAAGGCAGCCACCAAACAGCAGCACCACCTAGGTCACATGCACCCCCCTATTCCCCTTCCATGGGGAATAGATATAACCCCCGAGGGCAGTGTTCCCCAGTCCCAGGTGCTGCAAAGGCACCCAGGTCCACGGCCATCTAGCTCAGCCCGTTCCTAAGAGGAAAGATGATTGCTCTTCCAGGTCCAGGTCCAGCGGCCCCCTCACCTCCTCCCCTTGCTTGTAGGCAGCCAAGTGCAGCGCCGTGCGGGTGGCATCCAGCAGAGCAGTCACGGACCGCAGGTTCCACAGGGCTTCCGCGTACTCCCCCGGTGCCCGGGGCGGCAGGCCTGAGAAGGGCCCCGGCCGGCGCGGGGCAAGCGCGGTGTGCAGGCCACCGGGGTGCAGGGGAGAGCTGTCTCCCTCGTTGGCTCCCTGCGACATGGGAGGGGCGCCAGCAGAGGCAGCTGGGGAGGCGGCAGCTGGGAGCGTGCATACCGTGGCACGCTGACCCACCATGTCAGCGACAATGGACGCTATGCACGCTCCCACAGCTGGACAACCCCCCCCCCCCCCTCGGCCAGCATGGCATGTGGGGGTGACAGCGGGGCGAAGCATGTAAGATCTTGCAGGAAACTCTCTGCATCGGATGCAGAGCGAGGGTGAGAGGGGCACCATGACCGGGGATTATGGGTGATCTCCTGCCGCTCCTCACAAAACCCGGGCACCAACCCCAATAGTGAGGCATCCCAGTTGCAGCACAAGGCGGGTGCGAGCAGGGCAACCCCTTCTGGGCAGGCATTCTTGCCTCCCTACCTCTTGTAGATAGACCTCCAGCCTCTCGAGGTCCCGTATAAGGGCTAGGTTGTGGAAGCGCAGCATGGGGTGGGCAGCGCTGGAGGCAACCCGCCCCGCCAGCGCCATCTGCACAGCAGGCGTAGCACAGCGTGGTGAGGTTGCCCCGACGGCTCTGACAGCGGCAGCAAATTCAGGCAGGCTGGCTGTGCCAGGCAGGTAGCATGGATGGCTGCAGACCATCAGGTCGCCAGCAGGGACAGCAGGCACAGCAGGCCAGTGCCATAACCCCAGTCCTGCACCGCCAGCAAAGCATAGGCAGCAGAAGAGGGCCAGCAAAGCATGCAGCACCGCAAAAGGCCTCCTACATGGGCCAACCCTAGTACAGACACCCAATGACACCCACCGGGCCCCTGTCGTGAGCACTGCAGGGCTCGGCATGGTAACCCTCCCCTGGCAACGGCAGTACACCCCAGCGTACTGCCACGTGTACCAACCACAACCGTGGCAGTGTCATGGCAGTGTCAAGTTTGTCAGTGCCCCTACCCCGCCGACACTCACAGCCGCCATGCCGCGCTGCACTTGCTTCAGCATGTTCGTCTGGCCGTCCAGCTGTGCGCTGGTGTCGCCCCCCTGAACTACCACCCTGGACCAATCAAACCCCAGCTTCGCCATCACCGCCGCGGCCTGCCTGCCAGGCTGGGAGGAGGCGGCGGGCCCCTGCTCCTCCTGCAAGGATGAGCAGGCAAGGCAGCCACCATGGAGGCTGGCACTGTGGTTCTTAGGCAGCCTGGCCAGGCAGACTGCTGAGGTGTCCGGGGGACGTGGCAACAAACGGCAGGCAAACAACGGACATAGACAGCCACCCAAACGTGCAGCAGCCAGGTTTGGGATACCGTGGAAGCAAGGCAAGGGCGACAACGCGTGGCGGGAAGTAAGGAGATCCTCACCGACAGGTCCAGCACCTGGTGGTGGCACCAGCAGGCCAGGCAAAACATATGACTAATGCGTGACTCGTGGTAAGAGCTTTGCGGCAGGTCCAGCATCTGGTGGTACTAGCAGGCCAGGGACAGCGCATGACTAAATCATGACTAGTAACGAGACCCTCACCGACAGGTCCAGCATCTGGTGGCACCAGCAAGCCAGGGAGAGTGCCTGGAGGCGACGCTCCTCCTCCGGGTCCTGCTAAGAGCAGAAGAAAGGGGGTGGAGAGGGGTTGTGTGCGTTTCCATGCCCAGGAGAGTAGCTGAGTCAGCATAGCAGCCCAGCATGGCAGCACTGTCCTGCCGAGGGCAAGACAGGGTGGAGGGGGGTTGTGTGCGTTTCCATGCCCAGGAGAGTAGCTGAGTCAGCATAGCAGCCCAGGATGGTAGTGCTCAACTATTTAAGGCACCGTGGTAACACACCCGACCGCCAGAGGCCACCGCATCCTCCAGCGCCTGCTGCGCTTGCTGTGCTGCGCCTGCTGCTGCTGCTGCCCAGCATCCCTGCTGACCCGCCAGAGGGCACCCTATGCTCCAGAGCTGCCCCCCTCCCAGGCTGTAGCACTTGCTACCCTGCGCCCGCCGCCAACCGACACCGTGTAATTCCTGCGCCACGCGCAACCCTGGGACCGGCTCTGCAGGCATAGGGGAAGCCGCGCACCTTGGGGCGTTTGAAGCCTTCCGAGGGCTGCAGCGTCAACAGAGCCCCCGCCAGCGCCTGCTGAGTCAGCGCCACCTCCTTGTCCAACAGGGCGGCCTCCCGCTCCCTTAACAGGCCCCCGTCCTCCCCCTGCTCATCGCCCGACAGGAGCAGGCTGCGGGCATCTGCAGCAGGCAACCAGGGGGAGCAATGGTGTGACTCGCATGCAAATCAACGGCCTGTTTGCGCCAGTGGCCATGTGTGGCCAGTGGCATGCCCATGGCATACTTGCAATGCTGGGCGCTGGGAGCAAGAGTTGGTGAGCCAGGTGTGTAGGGTGTGCTTGTGTCATGCGTGCCTGTGCATGCCAGGGGATGTGTGAGAGGTGCTTCGCAAAGAGCAGCGCTTGGACGCCCTGCAGCCATCCTGACGACTATGCAAAACCCAACAACACATTGCCACCCATGCAGCAGCCTGTACCGCTTGTCGGGCAGCACTAACCCTCGCCTTGCCTACTACGCATCTACCACACCCCCCCATCTTTCCTGCGCAAGCACCTCCCTGTTACACTGGCAACTCTAGCCAGCTCATACCTATCTTCACATCGCTGCTGTCGCCAATCCTATCTAGCGCGCTGACAACCTCTAAGAGATCCTCAAAGCGGTCCACTCTAATATGCCGTCGGGAGCTGGAGCCTGCGCCTTCCTGTGTTCTTTTAGTAATGGCGATGGCGCCCTCAGCGGCCTTGCCGTCGGCGCCTTGGTCGGTCCCAAGACACGCCCCAGCATCGGCGCCAGCGGGGTCCTGGCTGCTGTGATCCCTGCTGTCCCCAGCACGCCCAGCATGCCCTGCTACGCTGTCCTCGGCAGCCCCTTCCGTAGAGCCAAGCCCATCTCTTGTGACGCTCTTGGCCGCATCAGCCCCTTGTGTGTCGGCAGGGTGACCTGGGTGGTCGGGCACTTGGCCCCCACCGCCGACTCCGTTTGAATGTGGCTCCTCGGGCAAGGAGAATAGGCTCTCCAGCTCAACCTTGCTTTCAAGGCCTATCAAGAACGCCTGCGGGGAGGCAGCCACTCAGTGTGGGGCCCTGTTCCAGATCTGTCACGACTGCTAACACTGTGGCACAGGGAACACGGCCGTCGCCTACTGCAGCCAAGCTCCTCCCTTGAGCTCAAGCAAACACACACAAGCACAGACCCCACATTGCTCCCTGCGTGCAGAGTGGTCGGGTGCCATTCGGCGTGATGATGCAGTGATTAGCTGAGGCTTACACGGTGGCACGACAGCTGACTGGGGCGGGTGGGGCAGGTTTGGGAGGGTTGAGAGGTGCAGACACAACTAGGGAGGGCAAACTCAGCCAGCAAAAGCAGACACCGTGAGAGAGAGACTCACATGGAGATTGGGCAGCAGGTCTCCTGCCCCCATGAATGCCCGAGACGCCAGCAGGGCAGCGTACGAGAGCAGGCGCAGCACGCAGGGCAGCGGGGCCTGCCCTAGGTTCCCCATCAGTAGCCCTGCCACCGGAGGGGAGAAATAGGTATCTTGTGGGCATAGTCGAGCGTTACAAATCATGACGCACGCCTGATCATGAGCTGCCTGGGAGACATGATAGGATGATGATGGTACTGAGGCATCAGTAGCCGACATGACGGCACGGTCAAAGCATGCACAGCAGTGGAAGGAGCACCCCAGTCCATGACCCATGCCGGCCCCCTGCAGACAGGGGTCCGGCGCACAGCAGGGGTCACACAGCCTGGCAAACACGGCTAGGCAGCAAGTGCTCACCACAATCCCCCAAACAATGAGTTCTGTCCGGGAGAGCAGTGTACCTACCAAGTTCAACATCGTCTCTTTTGTGAGGGACCCACTCCACTATTTCCAACAGCTGAGGAGCACTGCAGCATGGGGGCACCAGAGGCTGGCTGTCAGTGCTGTGCATGCTGTGGCTGTGGCTGGAGCGCTGGAAAACATTTGTGGCTTGCAACCAAGGCTGGTGGGGGATCCCATCAGAATCGACATTGGATACTGCGATCCTCGTGCAGGTACTGCCCGGCTGCACCCCCCATAAAAGCAAAGGTTCCCCTCGAAGTGGGGTCGACCGCAGTCAGGATACGGGACTCGGGTGGTCCCACAGCACAGCAGAGCGCGGCACCTGGCAGCTCCCTCAGGCTCCTCTCAAAACCGGTTGGAGCCTGGCCAGTCGCCAACCCTAGTAGCACACTTTCCCAAGACATGCTACTGCCCTACAACCGTTGGCTAGCTCTTCGCCGGGCTCCGGTGTGGGAATGGGTGAGTCATCACCTGCTGCCCTCCGCGCACAGCGCGGCAAAGCGCCCCGCGGCCCGCAGGTCCAGCCGTGCCAGCCGCCGGCGGTGGGCGAGCAGGCCCAGCCCCCGCCCCAGCGTATGTATCAAGTGGGCCTTCACCTGTGGTTCCCAAGCAAACCAGTAGTGACTGCCTGCCTGCCCAGTAGAGCCTGGTTGAAAGCTCACGTCTGGAGGTGTGACAGGCTTTGCGGCTGACCCCGCAAGGGTGGTGGACAGCCGTAAGGCTAGACTTGACTACTAGTATCCGCAAGCCAGTGCAAGCAAGCCTTACAGAATGCTGTGCACACTTCCCCATGAACAGGGCTCCCCAGCCCTGGCTGCAAGGGGGCGAGAAAAGCGGATTTCTGCCGACCAGTCCCGCCACCCGAAGCAGCAGTCACGCACCTTACACACCACCACATCAGCAGTGTCTGCCGCCGACCCGCCCTCGCCTCCGCCATCTTTGAAGGCCCTGGCATTGTAAAAAACTTCCTCCTTGGCAAGGTGGGCCTCACCAGCTGGCTCCCCAGCAGCAGCAGCAGCCCCTCCAGCATCGGCCCTTTGGACAGCGACGGCGCCCTGCTGCTGTGCCTGCTGTGCTCCAGCGAGGGACCCGGCCCGGGGGCTGCTGCTTTGCCCGCTGTGGGTACCGCTTGCCCCGCTGCCGCCTTGGTGAATGCTCAAGCTGTCACCAAGGCTGCCTTCAACAGCAGAGCCGCTGGTCATGCCGTCACGCATGGGGGCTTGGGTGCTGCTGCCGCTGCCGCCGCCGCTGTTGCTGCTGCTGGCGGTCGCGCCGAGCTGCGCCCACCCAAGGCATGTGAAAAGCTCTTCTAAGAAGAGGGTGCCGGCCCACAGCTGGTGACTGTACATGTCAGGCGTTATGGCTGCGAGGGGATCGGTCTCAGCATCCCCAGCCGCCGCGGCGCCAGCGGGAGGAGTCTCTGTGCCTGCCGCGGCCCCTGCCGCAACCCCGCACTGCTCCTGCTGCTGGTCTGATGACCCCTCAGCTGGAGCCGTGGCACTGCCCGGGCCAGTATCCACAGCACCCCCGCCGCTACCGTCGTCGCTGGTGACTAAGGCAGCCAACTCGTTCAAGCCATCAGACTCGAAACATCTAATGACGGCCTGGAGAGCGGCCTTGCGACCCACCGGCCCCTACAACAGGACAGCTGGCACGCCCCCAAATTACACCTAGGGATGGTTTTGAGGATGCCGGAGGACATTGTACAGGATTTTTGAAGGGATGTGTGTGCCAGACGCAGGGGTCGTTCCAAATGATCACGGGAAGGGGGGCTCAACCCTGTGCTCTACACTGCCCCCCGGGCCCTGCCAAGCAGATGGACAGTCCTTTGGGGGCGGCAGCGCTGCAGGGTCTCTCCCAACCACACAGAGCCGACACAGCACCCTTTGGGACCAACCCATAAAACTATATTCACCCCAAAACTCTAGACTAACACAATTTGACTGCCCCCGCAAGGCTTGCACCTCCATGCCACTGCAGGTCCAAAGCCCTTCACTCTAGGGAAGAGTGCAATCCTT
>BBXU01001308.1:0-21464 GCA_001598975.1 Parachlorella kessleri | reverse complement strand
GGGGGTAGGGAGACCCTAGACTGCCCTGTGGGTGTGGGGGACCCTAGACTGCCTTGGAGAGCCGATACTTCAACAGAAAACCTATGGGAGCTAGTCTTCCCCACCCAGCGACCAGGAGAGCACTGCCACGCCGAGTCAACCACCACCGCGACACCCGCCCCCCTACCTTCTTCACCTCCAGGCCCAAGGCCTCCATGGCCTCCAAGTTGGTCCCAGTCATTTCTGACAGCATAGCTGCAGCAGCAACCAGGAGGAGAGGCGGTCTGCTGACACTTGAGCCCACTGCCAAGCTGGAATCAGCAGGGACTCATGCATGAGTTGGAGGGTCACATGGGTCATTTAAAATAAAGAAAACCTGGGGTTGTGTGCAGCAGACACCCTGGGAGCGGGTCTAGAGCGCAGTGGCACTAGGAGTTAGGGCACGACCCATGCAGCCTCTTTGGCAGGGAGGACTGCCAAGGGCAGCCAGACAGTCCAGTGGGATGGCACTAGTCATGGCGACTCACGCAGCATCTGCAGGTCTCTCCTGAGCGCCCCAACTACGGCTGTTAGCCAGGGCGACACATGCAGCATGCACACGAGCCTCATGGAGGGCCCTTGGAGCCGTCCATTAGTCGGAGGTGACTCACGCAGCATCTGCAGGTGAGTAATGAGGGCCTCCAAGTCGTCCTTGCGCAGCAGCTTGCCCGCCATCAGGACCAGACGCTTGCGGAGGGTCTTCTCCTCTTCTACCCTCCCTTGGTCCGCATGGGACACCAGCGCTTTTTGCAAGGCCAGCACCTAGACAGGTACAAGGAGGGTTTGTCAAGCTGCACGTCCTTCATCAGTACGCCGGATGCACTTGATGTGTTGGTAACACGAATTGAGGGCGCAAAGGGTCGGCGACCAAAAGTGGTAGGGGGGTTGGGTTTCATCGCGACAGGTACTGTCACTGTTGCATGTGCCAATTGTACCGCCCGAGTACCTACTCCGATCCTAGGATATGGATCGGCAGCCACCCACAAGCATGGCTGCCGTGGTGCCACCTGGGACAAAGCATTAGATGTGGCAAGACATGCCTACGCAAAGCCCCATGTACGGTATCCTGTGAAGGCGCTGCTCTCCTATTGATGGTAGGGTGAGAGGTAGCTGACCCTGGAGAATCGATCAGCACAACCAGTCGGCCTTACGCCGGCAAGGCTTGCTTGCTACCTGGACCAAGCACCCCAGTTCGACGCAGCTTACCTGCTCAGGACCCGGGCTGGGCACCTCACTTTGCCCCCAACCCCCCAGGCAGCTCTTGGCCGTTTCGACTGCCTTCCCCGCATACTCAAGGGCCGACATCTTCCCATCCCACTCGATCTTCTCACGCCTGCACCCGCCGCCCATGAAAGTGTTGTCCCAAGCGGTACAGTACATCACAACCGCAATGAGGGGGCCTGCCTTCGTTCCCGCCTGGCACCCCCAGCAAGCTGTTAGTACCAACATACCGCATCTACAGGCCCTTTGCTTTCACATTCTGATGCATGGCACTCTAACCTCGCCTTTTGAGTATGCACCTCCAACCCCTTGTCTTGACTGCATGCAGGTCTCGTCTGTGGGTGTGCACCACGCCTGTTGCAGTGGGTCGGATACGTCTGGAAGCCCTTCCTTGCACAGGTGAGCAATGCAATGGAAAAGTGTACCAGGCAGGGCATCCGCTGCTAGCTGCCCCAATGATCCACGCACAGCCGGCTGCTAGCTGCCCCACTGATCCACACACAGCAGGGCAAGATTCAGCCTGGGCAGGCTAATCAAAGAGCGCTCACACCTGTCCTCGGGTATCACTTCCAACGAGGGGTCAGCCCAGGGCTGCCCTGGCAAGCTGCCGCCCCCTGCGCCTCCGCCTGCTCCTGCTCCTGCTGCTGCCCCCTCACCCTTACCCGCCTGCAACTGCTTCCCCCTAGCCTTCTTCCCACTGCTCGGCCGACCGCCGCCACTGCCGCTGCCAACGGTGCCACTGCCAGCCGGCTCTTCTGTTGCAAGCGCGGTTGCCGGTGCTGTGATGGCATTGGCCGCGCGGCGCTCCTTGCTGCCCTCGGCATCCCTCACGGCGTGGTCCAGCCTCGCTGTGACCGACTGCAGCCGCGACATCAGCTGCCAGCGCTGATCAGCCCCGGCCTCGCGGCCGCTGCTGGTGTGGCCGAGGGAGCAGGCAAAGATCTGCACAGCACAGCGTGGCAAGGACAGCAGGCAGCACCGGTAAGTAGACTGCAGTCCATGTGTTCCATTCAGGGACCTACTAAGCCTCCCGTGTTTTTAGAATGTCGCCCCTATTCCATTCCTGTACCAATAGCTGGGGGGGCTGTAACGATAACCCACACGAAGGTGCACAACGGTATCACCTAGGATGCACCATTTTGTTCCACAGCGCACACCAACCGGCGCTGAACATTCGAGGTTCGCCAGCAGCAAGCTGCCGCCAAGCAGCCTTCAATATAGGAGATAGCAGTCTGCCCGCAGTACAGCACAGTGCAGGTATGCAAATACTCCCACCCGGACCCACCAAGCAGTGTGTCGACCCGTGCTTCTCTGCGCCATCAGTTGCCGCCTCCATGGCGGACATTACATGACTAAGCGCAGCGTCCTCAGCAGCAGCGGCATTTGCCTGGGACTTGGCCAGGACGGCCCACACGGCCTGCTGCAAGTGGGCCTGCATGTAAACCAAATGGCAGCGCATGAGATGTGCCCAACCCAGCTTGTAAGCTCCTCTAGGCACCATCAAAGAGGCACTAGCAGCAGGTTTTCACAACCAACGTATCTGGGCAGCTGTCAAAACAACGTTTCCCAGACAGCACGTTCGATGGAAAGGCAACCCCTGGGTCCCACCACCTGCATAAGCAACAAGGTGGGGCTTCGTCCAGTGCGCCCGCCCCGCAGCAAAGCTCCCACGCAGAGACTTAACACTCCTCCAGTCATTGCACATTATGCACCACTCTTTGTGCCCTAGAGGGGCATTGCACCATCCCCACCATGCCTCCACAACTGCCCTTTTTAAATGCACCTTGGCCACGGCATAGCTGGTTGCTGCGCAGGGCTTGTTCTGGGCCAGCTTCACTAGCAGCCTCCATGACTCCTTGTCTCGCTTTTTCAGGTATTTCAGGTACGGTGCCTTCACCTCTGCCAGCACATCTTGCCCCGCCTGCAGCAACGCTAGGCCCTCAAAAGTCACGTGTACTGGCCATGGTTGGGGGGTCCCCTCCCAACTGCAGGGGCTGCACAACCGCCGCGCTCCCTGGAAGGCAAAACTCCCACTGTGGATACGGTCAGGGGGTTTGGCTACGGTGCACGAGCTGGTGCAGTGTTTAGTGCCACAACCCTGTCAGGCTTCAGTCCTTGATACACTGACGGGAACCGGCTGCAGTGCTGGCAGTGCTTTGCCGGCGACTACGAGTGCACCCGACTAGCTAAGCAATACCAGGCTGAGGGTCCCCAAACAACTTGCAAAGCAGAAGATGTCACCGAAGCGAAGGGGTATTACTGCTGTAGGGCAGCGTCAAGTCACCATGGCACTGTTGGTTGGGGCCATCTTGCTAACCTTGCCAGGTTCAGGGTTGGCCTGCTTGTTTGATGGCTTGGCTCCGCCCCTCTCGCGTGATGGCGGCATGGCAAGGGCTCAGGACGCTAACGCAGACGCTGTTGCCACTACCAAGCCTGTGGATGTTGCTCACCTTGGCATAGTGCTCCACAACGCTTATGCATGACCCGTCACAGGGCGCGAAGCCTGCTGGACAGACACAGAAGAGGAAAGCTGCGGGATGGCAAGATTCCTATCAACCAACACGAGGCTGTCTTGCAGTGCCATCCAGCCTGCTCTGTGTGCTGCGAGTTGCACAGCTGCGGCTAGCTGTTGCGGTTTCTTGGAGCCTCTTAAGGGCAGCAACGGCTAACTCTATTCGACTCGCACTTTTAAGTGCAGTGATTGCTGTGTTACTTTGCGCACGTCCGCCGGCCGCCGGCAGTTCCCTGCCACTCCCTGTGGGCATGACTGTGGGCCTCAAGGGAGCATACTAGCTAGGCCTCTTGCCAGTGACACAGGTGCATACTTCCACTTATGTATCCTCTTCACTTGGGAAAGGCAGTGAAGCTCTAAATGTCATCACTTGCCTCCATGCCTGGAGCCATGCGTGCAGCAAAGACATACTCCCAAATAGAATGATCATGTACGCTGTTCGGCTTTTCTTAGGAAAGGTCCTGCCAGCAAGAATGTATGTATGTACCAGTGGTGCTCGCCAGCGCGAACCAAATCACCGGGTACCCTTCAGCAAACCGGTGGCAAAGCAGGGCCGTGTAAGTAGGGCTGTTGGTTCTTTGCCAAGCCGTTACGCCTGGCGATCCTCTGGGCGAGCCACCGGAGGCTGCTGACCGGGCAATTTTGGCGCCCGTGCAGAGCAGCGCTCCCTCCATAGGAGAGTAACATGCCAGTAACATGCATGCCCAATCGGACCGTAGGTTTTCAATACCAAGCCCAAGTTATTCATATTTGTAAGGTGTTTAAAAGCACGACGTTCTCACTATTTTTGTGCGATCAAATTACCCCTGTAACGCGGTTACACTGCAGCCCCCTTCACGAGCAGTGTGCGATACAGAGCGCAACACGACTGACAAAGTAGCATCTCTGAGGACGCTATGGCCGGGGCGCTTGAGGTCCTGGTTGTCGGGGCCAAGTTGAAACAAGTGGCGAGCTGGTGGTAAGGGGGTTAGCTGCGAGTCCTTTCCACTGAGTGATAGCAATGCGTCTGTTCTGGCTTTGCAGTAGCGCTTGCATGCAGCTCTCTTGTGCCAGGCGGTATTGCTCTGAAGTGCTAGGCTCCTCAGTAGCCTACCTCACACGCTGTTACTTTGCTAACTTCAGGCGTAGAGATCCATACTCAACAGGGACATATGTTCTCGTAGAGTTTGGCTGGCAAGCAGCAAGGACCAAGGTTTGCAGTGGACTTGACAAGAAGGAACCGGTGGGTCAGATTTGCTCTCCTGCCTGCTGCCGGCGGCAAAGTTTTGGTACACGCTATGGCTTGCACAAAGGTACAAGAAATGGACAAAGTTCCAAAGCTTCAATTTTTTGGCTTGCAGGAGTGGAATGACAAGTTGGCATTTACGGCTTTTACAGTGGACCTTGGCCAATACCCGGAACTGGTGGTTAGGCTGAAGGAGCACAACATGGTGAGCACCAGCCAGCAGGGTGTTCTCCAAACAGAGGGGCAACCAGCCCGGTCAGTGCAGTTCTCCCTTAACTCTCCTCTCCACAGTTTGCATTGCCCGCCACCTTCAGCAGATCCTGCACTGCACTGTGATGCTTCAGCTGGGCTCGGGGTGAGGGTTGCGCTGCTGAGCTTGGCATTGAAACAACTCCTACATAAGCCTACATCAAGGCAACCAGTGAGTTGCTGCGCCTCGATAGACATGGCCGGGTTGCTGGCTTGATCCACCGAAGGCCTCGGTGGCTTTCCCCTTGGCTTTGGCGCAGGTCACAGGGGATGTGGAGTGGGGCCAGGCCAAGCTGGCCTTACCCAGCAAGGTAGAGGACACCAGGCTGTCCTCCCTGGTGCCACTGGTCAACAGGAAGGGCAAGGAGGTTGGGCAGGTCCAGCTGCTGGTCACCCTCAAGCCCAGGGACGCGGTAGGGGAGTCTGCAGAGCAGGGGGCCCAGCTGAATGGGGCGCCGTCTACGCCCCGCGGGAACGGGGATCTGTCTGAGGAGGCGTCTGCTGCCGCGTCGCCTCCGGCGGCGCTGTCCACGCCCACCCCCGTGGAGGGAGCTGCGCTGTATAACCCGCTCTGGCAGGCAAGCAGACACTCTTCCTGGGCAGAGAGCTAGGCATGGAGGTGCATGGACTGCTGACGAAGCCGGCTCGTATAGTCGCTCTGCGTCTGCTCAAGCGGTGCCCTGTCACTTGTGGGGTGGCCAGTCATTGTTGAGGCATGGGAGCATCCATCAAAATTCGAATCCTACCTTTAGGTGCCGCTAGGTGCAGGGGGTCATCCAGGTGCTTAGCTCACCTCTTCCTTTGCTGTGTGTGACTCCTTGCTGCAGGACTGAGCAGCTTGCAACAGCGTTTTGAGGCGGAGGTTTTTGGCGACATTGGTTCGCTTGCAGGTGGCAGAGTGAACATGTTGCACGGTTTGGCAGTCAGTTTGTTCCCCATATTGGATATGATCATTTTGTTACCGCTTGCTTTTGCTTGCCTTCGTATGTCATTGCCCTTGCCATGGCAGGGTATTTTTTAGAGCAGGTGTCTTGCTGTGTCGTTGCCTCCCTGTAGCCATTTTCAGCCAGGTTGTCTTGAGGTAGTCTACCGTCAGCGCAGGTGCTAGTGCAAGTTCTTTTTATTTCTAGGCTGCTATGCCCGAAGTGGATGCCTGGGCAATATTTCAAAACGAGCCAGCACGGTTTGCTTTATGCGCACCAATTTGAGGCAGTTTAACACCCCAACTGGGCATGAGCCCGTAGCAGTCCGACTGGAGGTGTGCAGCAAGATTGCTGCGAAGGCACTGGCACGATTTGAAAGCCCTTCTACAACACACACCCAGGGGAGGCACATGCTACGATGACAGTAAACCGACATGAGGCTTTGCCTGCCGTGCTGTGCTTGCAAGCAGCTGGGATGCTAACTAAAGCAAGGTTTCCATTTTTTACTGTCACCTTGTGACACAGGCAACCAAACATGCTCGAGAGCTGGACACTGCCAGTGGACACAGCAGTCCGGAGGGCCAAGCCAGTTGTTGATGCGCCGTGTTCTGTGACGTGCCCAGTTCAATTTGCCTGCAAGACCTTTTGCTCTGGTCGGTGTGCCTTTGCACCGCAACGGTACACACTGGATTCACAGGATGTGGGGACAATGACCCCATAGACTCAGGTGAGCATGGAAATGAAGAAAGGCGGAGCCAGACACCAACTTGGCAAAACTGGAACTAGGCTCAGCACGAATCGGCAGGATAGGTAGGGGCCTGAAGAGAATTTGTGCTGTTCCATTGGGCCTCTTGCATGTGGGTGAGCACTGGAGATGGGGTGATGTTTCCCCACAAGCTAAGTTGGGCTCTGGATATTCGAAATGGAATCATGCAGCAACACTGCAGTGCACTGGCAAATGCCCCTATTAACAGGGATAGAGATTGTCACTAGATGATTGGTAGATTATGACGGTCGCGCATTGGTTGCTGGGTCTATAGCTCAGTGGTAGAGCGGTCGACTGCAGATCGACAGGTCATTGGTTCGAACCCGATTGGGCCCTGCCTGATATTTTGGGCTGTCTAGTTTGTCCTTCACGCATCTTCCATTTGACTAGACGTCTACAATATGTGTTGCTTATTGCCACCTCAATTGTTTTTTTCCTCCCAGACCCAGCAGCCACAACAGTGCACGTTCCCAACGAGCAAAGAAGTGTTGCACCCCCTCAGGGGCTATTCTGTTTGTCACCTAAGATGAGCGGGGGTGCGCGAAGTTCGTGTGCCATTCCCCAGCATTGCCGAATAGCATAGTGGCAGGATGGGCTGTGTGCACACGCTACCATGATTATTATTATTATTATTACATTGCGGGCCACGAAGAAACAGGCGGATGGGGCCAAGGCTGCATCAAAGGAGAAAAACCCTGTTAAGAAACACAGGGAAAACCTTCAAGGCAGCCAACAAAAATTGAATTCGTTTGGTCACACGCCGCCCAGCAAGGATGCACAAAGGAGACGTCCAAGGCAAGAAAACCAAACAAGGCAGATTTGTAGAGCTCAACAAGAACCCCGGCTGCAAGATGGCAGCACACACTGCTCAGGTTCGGCACCTTCTCCCTCAGCTTCAGACTGCTCCGAGGACGCCTACATGTTCGCAAAGCGGACCAAGGCGGAGCTCCAACGCAATATACGGAAGCACACAGGCCCCATAAGAGCGCCGACAGCCATGGAAGCTCAGGTTGTCAAGTCCACAGGACCTCCGGTAGAAGCCATGCCCGCGACGCCGCACAGTGTACTCGTGGACGAAACGCCCAACACACAAGCTAGGTCATGGTGACCAAACTGAAAGAAGGCAGTTGTTCTGCTACACACTACCATGATCTTCGGAAAGACCACGGCACATAATCTAGTTTAAGGGTGGGTATCGGATCCTTAAACTAGGATTTAAACGCTCTTGGCCTGGCGTCGACGGCTGGGGTGCGATTGAGACCGTGCATTCTTTTATCAGGTTCCGGTCACCACCAAACCGATCTCCTAAACCATAGGAAAACTGCCACGACCGGTACGGCAAGGCGAAACCCTGCTCAAAGCATCTGCTTGTTGGCTGCCTGTCTAGACGATGGCAAGCACATCTGAACAGGCAGTGGACGGCAACCACAAGCTGAGGAGGGCTGCACGGCTGACTGGCAAGGGTCCAAACCCTTTCATAGGACCAAAGAAGGCATACACTAAGACAGAACGACACTACAATAGGGACACCACCAAGGTGAAGGGAGCGTTTCCACTTGTGCTGCATCACTCACAGCGCCCGTTTGAAGGCCCACCTTGTGAGACCCTCGACATACATGTGCAGAAGTCTGCCCCTGAGGACCGCAAGTTCGTCGGGACCAACGTGCGTAGGAGCAGGGTATATAACTTCAAGGAGAATGCTGGCAAGGCCAATGCAGACGCCTACTACCAGCGGTGTGGGCGGCAGCGGCTTGCAGCCTTGGTTGAGCAGGCGCAGCCCATACTTGATGGCTTGAGAGCCCTGCCGCCGTCGCAGCAGCAGCAAGATGACCTGTTGGACAGAGCGGCAGTCACCCTAGCAGCTGCAAAGGATCTGCTAGCAGAGCCCAGGACCGCAGCAGCTCTACCAGCCCCCCATCCAGCCCCACTAGCTTTAAGCACTCCCACGGTACCAATGGTTGCACCAGGACCAGCAGGGGCGTCGCTGCCTTACCCTTTGAATGCCTGGGACCTTGCAGCGCAAGCGTGCAAGGCAGTTGCAGCAAGTCAGGCACCATTGAGGGTGAGGCCAGCTAACCCTGCCACAAGCAAGCCGCCGCCATCCAAAAGGGCTGGCAACACACCATGACAAGTGTAATCAGCTAGCCTAGACATGGTAAGCGAGGTGTGACAAGATTGTGACTGACCCGCAAGGGTGGTGGAAAGCTGTGAGACTAGACTAGACATGGTAAGCATAGGGCTGGCCAGCATCTCCTTGTCCCCGGCTGTGGTACTTGGCATAGATCAATGTATGGTTGCATAGCACCGTTGCCCCAGTCACGGTTGCAGTGGTGGTGAAAGGAAAGCAGAGTGCATGCGTGAAGCAACATAGCTTGATCATGATAGACGCTTTGGTGTCAAGTTGGCTGCAGCCCTTGTGTGCGGTGCCACGCGGTGTAGTAACCCCATGGTCTGTGTGGCACAGCTTCTCACACACAAGTTGTCCCTTTGTCTCAGCTCCCGTTTCAGTGACTTATAACTTTCAGCATATAGATGTTTGAAATGCGGTAGAGAGGCCGCACTGGAGGCTGGTGCGGTGTATTACATCCACCACCAGGACAGATTTCACTGTGCTAGAGTGGTCAACGTCACCAATGTGGTCACTGATCATGTGTCAACCCAAGCTGTGTTGGGTTATTAGCATGGGTGGCAAGTAGTGCAAACAGGGATAGAGGTGGGCTGGACTGGACTGACAGGGCTCGGTTATGGTGGCAGGCAATGCGATCAGCGAGGAGGTACGGGCAGACTTGCCTACGTGTACTAGTAAGGGTGGCAGGGAGTGTGATCAGAGAGGATATGCTGGGGTTGGATTTAATCCTAGCTGCGTTTACAAGGCCCAACATTGTGCCACGATGGTCAGGGTGCAGTGGACAGGAAACAGATAGCTAACTGCCTCCTTTGTGCAGCTTGTTGTCGAGTTTCATCTGATGTGGCAAGATAGTGATTGACCCGCAAGGGTGGCGGAATTGTTGTAAGACTAGACCACACCGAGCAATATATAGACGCATATAGCGGTGCGATTTGATGGTTTTTTTCCGGTATCACCGTTCTCAACAGTATATGATAGTCATGGTTTTGGATGATACATCCTCGGATGATACATCCTCATTGGGCCAACAGCACCCAGTCTTGGATGATACATCCTCGAGTACATTGAGACTGGGTGCTGTTGGCGCAATGTACCGGGTAAGGGTGGCAGTGCCAACAGAAAGTGATAGGTGAACTGCACGGACAGGGCTGGACGCAGATAAGCGCCTGATGCGTATCAAACCAGATGTCAGGCTTTGCAGTGGCAACTTCAGCAGTACACAGTTCTTCGTTGTGCCTCGCCAAGGTCCAATGCAACACACATTTCAGCCACAGCTCGGTCACAGCACGCTAATACCCTCGGGCGGGTGATGGTATCTTACACATACAGGAAGCAGAGCTGGTTCCATGGCAACCAGAGGCCAGCCACTTCCCAGAGGCAAGCCATTCCAAAACTGCTGAGCAAACGCTCCAAAACTGTACAATGCAGGCAAGACATGGGCATGCACAACTGCAGAAGAGGCTGGCGTCCAAAAACCCATGGGTCCAGGAAAAAACTGTTGTTTCTCACAACCCCGAACACATCATGCAACACAGCACTTCTCCAACATGTCGTCCTCATGTGCGTGTTTTCAGAAATCCCTACACAATTAATCCCTTGCAACAACCCACCCAGTACCAGCCAACTTCAGGATAAGGATCCTAAGATGACCCTCCCCCCGTTGTCCTACTCACAACCCCTCCAGTCCGCCTACAAGCCCTTCAAAGGCCCTCACGGTACTCCTCCTCCTCCCGGCGGGTGGTGGTGGTGGTGTCGTAGCCTGCAGTACCCATGCCAGTACCGGTACCCATGCCGGTGCCGGAGGTACCGTAGCCGGTAGTACCCATGCCTGTGGTACCCACGCCCATGCCAGTGGCACCCATCCCCGCACCCTCCCTGCCCTCCAGGATACCCCCGGGGCGCACACCGATGGTCTCAGCGTGCGCCTCGGGCACGCCGCGTGTTGTGGCGCCGTAGCCAGCGCTGGTGCCATACCCAGTGGTCCCCATGCCGCTGGTGGGCATGGTGCCGGTCATGGTCTCACCACCCATACCGTAGCCTTCACTGGTGCCCATGCCGGCTTTCTCAGCCTTGTGCTCCTTAGTGCCTGCAGAGCAAGGGAGAATGACTCAGTGACGTCCTCCTTCAATACGTCCTTGCTCACCCAGGGGGGGGGGGGGGGGGTCCCGTCAAGGGAGGACCACTGCCACTAGCGACATTACACGCTCAAGGGGGAGGACCACTGCCACTAGCGACAGTGGCAGTGGTCCTCCCGTGAGCGTGTAATTAGGTCTCCAAACAAGTTCGGTATGGAGTAACAAGATGAACGTCGCAACCACCACCGGTGTGCCACCATGCCAGGCTGTTTATGAAACATTCTGAGAGCAAGTCACATCAGTCCTGTGCAATGTTCTTGCCAGTCAAGACAAACAAGCATCCACGGCCAAGCAGCAGTTGATAAGCAAGCATGACAACCATCCAAAATCAGACAAACATTAAACTCTGACAGCCAAAGCACTGATAAGACCTAGACCAAACACTTGTGGGAAACCCAGCAGCCTACCTGGGATGGCAGCCTTGGTCTTCTCCCAAGCGCGCTCCACCCCACCTGCAAGCACAGGCCAAGCGCAGGTCTTGACACTTGACGCCGAGTCAAGGACAGGGCCCCAGCTCGACCAGAAGTCCACCCATGATTTAGTGTAGAAGTGGCGCCCTTCGCAAGGAATCAGGGGGCAACTACAGGATATACTTGATTGCCCCCAGAGTTCTTGCGGTGCCCACAACTCTATACAGGTGGCCCTTCACGTTCTAATCCATGCAAGGACAACAAGTCTTTGGCAGCCCCCAGACTGCTGATATCCCAAGCACAAGACGGACGATGGCTACCAAGTCCGTTACTCACCCATGACACCACCGCCAGTGCCATGGGTGCCAGTCTCGCCCTCCCTCATGGCATGCTCCGTGGTGCCGGGCATGTGGCCCTTGCCCTCATGGTACAAGGCGCCTGCCTCAGCCCCCGCGCGGGTGTGGTGCATGCCCGTGGTGGTTCCCATGCCTGCGGTGGTTCCCATGCCAGTTCCCATACCGGTCGTGTCAGTGGTCAGGCCTGGGGTGCCACCTGAGGCTCCATAACCGGGCTCTGCAGCAGGGGAGGGGTGGAGCAAATGAACAGCCCGTTGGTAGGGTCAAGGCCTGCAGCTCCATCCAGTGGCAAGCAAGGCAAACAAGGTTGTGGAAACATGACGGGCTTCCTGACCGACAAGGATGAACGCGTGACACCAGTCACAGGCCTCGAGGCGCCTTTGGGACACCCTAGCAGATAGGTGACTAGGATACTGAACGATCTCGACGCGGCGTTTCGGAAAAGAGGTCTCGCCCAAGATACGCTGCATATCCTGCCTTGAGCACAGGAAACCCAACAATCATCCCTTCCGACACGACATAGTGATACCACTAACCTCCAGCAGTGTAGGCAGAGCGGTCCATAATTGCTTACAAGTTGCGTTGAGTGTCTGTGTGTGAGGATCTCGTGGGCAAGCAAACAATAGCGGTGGCAGAATGACCAGGCCTACTACACCCTTCCAAGGCGGTGAAAAGACGATCGAGGCCATGCAGCTGCCTCTGAAGCGAGCAAGAAGCCCTAGCCCAGTCGGACTGCGGGCGCGCACTGCACTGCATGCTCTGCTTGCCACCTCAGCCAGCTAGTTTTGTAGCCCACCCCGCAAGGCGCTGCCGCAAACATTGATCCAAGCATCTTGCAACCCATGGCAGTCAACCCTAAAGTGATCGTTGCTGGGGTGGTTGCCTCGCTAGCAGTGACCTTGGCGGTGGTCACTGCCAGCATGAGGCGCTGCAACTTTGTAGAGGTGGCTCCCGACGTCTACAAATGCCAGCAGAGGATCTTCCCTATGGCCTTCATAACCCCAGTACTCATTCACATCGACGAGAAGTCAGGCTTACTGTGGAAGAAGCACACCAGCCGCTGGGTTCTAGTGGATGCCAGCTCTGTGAACCCTTCCTACAATACCAGGCTTGTGCAGGCAGTCCAACGAAAGCTGGCCGCCAAGAAGGGTGCCCCCAGCAAGAAGCTTCAACCCGACAACCTAGACCTAATCATTTGTAAGTTCCGACCTAATCATTTTTAAGTTCCATGAGCTGGTACCTGGGATACCTTGCTTGTCAACAGATCTGCTGGCTGGCGTTGCCAGCAAGCTGTGGGTGCTAGCAGCCGCCGCACTCCAGACATGTTATCGCTGCTGTTCTGGCTTGCCTTGGGTGTGCCTACAGAGTGTACAAGCCTGATGCTGGGGAGCCCTTCACAAACAGCCCTGGTCACCCTTCCTCGCAGTGACTCATGGCCACGCTGACCACACGGGAGCTGTGCCCCAGCTGCTGGCTGCCTATCCCGAGGTCAAAGTGGTGGCACATGTGGACGAGCTGAAGTACTTGATAGGGGAACCCCCTGCAAACTACTTTGACGGCCTGGACCGGCCGCTGTTGCGGCGGATCATCAAGGCTGCTGCGTAAGTGGCGAGTGAACGCTCCCATAGCAGCCCATCGCTGCCCTTGCCAGCTTTGAGGGGGTGGTTGGGTGCGTAGCCCTTGCATATTGTGTTGCCTTACTGGCTGGTCTTGCAGCCTCCAACAGCCAACCTCAATGTTTGTCGTGCTCTTGCTTCTGCCTTGCGATGCCATCGGAGTGGGTAGCCATGCCTCCTACGCAAAGCATGCGCTTTGGTGCAGGGGCAGGACCGTGGGTATCCCGCCGGATCGGATCCTGCCGGTGCATGGGGAGGAGGGGGACCTGGCCACGGCTCGGCACGGTGCCGCTGCCAGCAAGGACCTCCTAAAGTGGCTGCCAGCGGGAGTGATAAGGCAAGTGTGAGGCGAGTACGGCGCCCCACTGCTGCTTGGGGGCTCCCTGCGAGCGCTGCTTGCGCTGGGCTCAGCACAGCAGGCTCGCCTGCCAGCATGGGTCAGCCTGCCTCATCCCAGCACCTGGCAAGTTACATAAGGCCCAGAATTGCAGCAGGCCATGCTTGTGACAAAGGTGGCCCTGGCTTTGAGGATGCCTGCTGCCACGGGCTATCTATATCGACGCCTGCAAGCGGGGCCTGGAAGTGCTGGCTGCCTGCCCTTGGGAGTGCAGGTTCATCCATGTGCCAGGCCACACCCCCGGCCACATGTCTCTGCTGCATCAGCCCTCCAAAACGCTCCTAGCCGCGGACGCAGTGTTCCCCTCTCTCGCCAGCTTGCTGCCATTTGGGGCTCCCGGGGTTTCCCATCTGCCTGCGGTTATCAACAGCTGCCCCGAGATCTTGTAGCCCCAGGCTAAGAAGCTACTTGAGCAGGTGAGGACCGGCTGGGGGCCTTCTGCATGCGAGCCTGGGTTGCACAACTCATATTGAGGGCTTGTGAGGGCCTCGGCACGGGCGTCTGGTTGGGGTTATTAACGCGTGCCGTCACCGCCCGCCGTGCCCAAGTGTGCGTCAGCACGCTTTGCTACATATTCAATTATGTACTGTCAGGGATGAGGATTGTGCTATGACCCATGGGTGGGCTGTGAATGAGAGCAGAGAGTGACCTGGCGGTACCGCGCTCGCAGGAGGACTACCGATTGGTACTGACATACCATGGGCATCCCCTAACAAAGGAGCAGGCTGTGAAGGCGGTGGCAAGCTGGCCTAATGTGCCGCTGGAATGCCCACCGCACCCTGAAAGGCTGCAAGCTGAGGAGAGGGTTGGGGCAAATCCTGAGCAGAGCGATCAAGAGGGCGTGGGAGAGCAAGTTCGAGAAGAGCTATTCGAGCCAGGGGGGTTCAATGAGAGAGCGACTGCACCGGCAGCGGCGGTGGCGGCAGAATAGTGTGCAAGCAGCGTGTGAGCACTGGACTAAAAGCTGTTGTATGGATTTGCTTTTCTTGTAGCTATTGAGGCTGTGTTCAGAAGACCGTGCACCACAAGCAGCGTTGTGCATGCACCAACACCACTGCTTGCACCCGGTTCGGTAAACCGTGGCCTCCCTGGCTTACTGTAATGTGGCCGACAGAAGCGGTCACGGCTGCCCAGGATTGTCCTTGCTGCCAGAAGTGGAGACTGGCAGAAGACCTCCATTGCCCTATCCTTAGGTGGTACCAGGTGGTAGTGAGTAATTTGTCAGGATGACAGTGCCTGTCCTGGAGGCCACGCGTTTATCGTGCGATACCAAGTCCATCATCTGGCATGGCTTTCACGGCTGGAACAGCTGCGGTATTGGGATCCCCCTCCGTGCACCTTGGGCGTGGCAGGTCCAGCGGCAAGGTCAGTATTGCGCATACCGTCATGGCAAGCTGAGGTTTCAGTCTTCGTGCTCCACGCAGATATCTCAACTAAATCCGTTGCTGCTATTCTTCCGTGGCAGCGTCTCTCTTGCTCTATGACAGCAACTCCATGCTGACATGTTAGCGCTCCTCCACCCACATCCGGTGCACTCGCTCTTGAAGGCAATAGAGCGTTGCAGGGACAATGGAGGGGCAGCACGCCAAGGCAGCAGCAGATGAGGGCACCAGCGAGGCTGAGCAGTGCTTGCTAAGGGCTTGCGCCCACTTAAGGGAGGGCAAGGTGCGCCAAAAGACAGAATCCAACAGCTGCACCCGCTACTTATTCGCTTGCAGGGTTGTACACAGTGCCTCTACTTTGCCCCAGGGAGCCACCACCACCAATTCCTGTGCCCAGGGCTTTGCGTGCCTTCCTGCAAAACCCATGCCCTTCACTAATTTAGAAGCCCCGCCCATTAGCGCTCTGGCATTGTCTTGACCTGAGGGGCTGCTTCTGCATCGGTATAGGTCTGACATCAATCCAGAGCACTGCCCTGCTTTGAACACTTCATTGGCAGGCTCCAGTAGCGGCAAGCAGCGTGAACTAGCAGGGTTTAAGGGAAATCCAACAGTTCCCTTTCAGTCTTAGTCCAATACGCACGGAGTAGGCATGCAGGAAGGCTCCATGTTGTGCTTGTTTCATACTTTCCCACTGCAGTATGAGCTGATGGTGTCAGAGTTGAGCAATGCCTTGAAGCTGCCCGCCCCTCCAAACGTGACCTCGCAGCTGCTGCTGCGACGCTCGGAGGCTTACTCATCCATTAGTAAGCAGCTGCGGGAGATCCCCGCTGCCCAGGTGGGGGGGGTCCAGGGTGGAGCCGTAAGGCTTCATGCTGTGCTTAGCCACAGCAGGCGCACATTTCGGTTGAAGGGTGTGAAGAAGGTGGCTGCCCCAGCAGGAGGCAGCATGGGAGCAAGGCCAACCCCTGTAATGGCAACACGTCCGCGACAGAGGCTGGACTATATCCAGCTTGTCAGCTGTGGGCCAGGCTTCAGAGGTCAACAGGCGGGGGAGGGTCCCCTGGCGTTCCTCTTGCCCCCTCTTCCTCGGCGCTCACCCACTTGATTTTGCTGATGCTGTCCCCCCGCTCTTCGCCCCTGTGCAGTGCGCCAGCCCGTTGCGCGGTCTGAGGTTTGCACCTGCTGCTGCAGAGTGAGCGGAGGGCCATCTATGCCCCCGACCCCTCCCTCCTGGCTTCCAGGGGCTTGAAGGATGCCCTGGCCGCGCTGTCCATCAAGCCAGACAGCTGTGAGGCCCTGTTGAGACAGGTGCGCACGCAGTGAAAGGGGTGCTGCTGCTTCTGCTGCTGCTGCTGTGATGTGTATTGCTGGTAGAGGGAGGTCATGCATTGCTGCACATGAGCATAACCGACCAAACTATTGACCTTGCTACTTCTCATTCCTCTACTCTTGCCACACACGTCCCCACGTGTACGTTTAGTGCCAAAGTCTTAGGTGTTTGTGCGCCAGACACGAAGCATCTACTGCACAGTCTGCTGCTGTGGGAAGGGTTATTGTTTGACTGATTCATTATGCAATGCTGGATTCGGGTGTTCATGCCATGAGGTCGAGGGCGGTGCACTGATAAGCTTGAAGGCGATGTTTATGTGAAACCTCGGGGTGGCAGAGGGCAGCTCCAAAGGCTTGTGCTGGTGGTCATGTGCTGGCCTCTTCTGCTATGACAAAAGGAGCTGTCAAGCGCTGTACGTCTTCCAACATCCTGACCCACAAGTAGTAAGCAAGCACCTAGTGCGAGACTACGGATTCACTTCTTGCATTGGTGGATGTTCAAGGCTTCTTGCTGATGTCCAGGGCTTGCAAAGGCTGCTTCTGGGTGCAGGGCCAAGCGCTGCTCCAGCTGGAGAAGTATAGCGACGCTGAGGCGGCGGCCATCAAGGGGTTGGAGCTGCTATCCCAACAAGGGTCTGGAACTGCAGCGGGCCCAGCGGCCGCTGCCAGCCCAGGCACGCCCGGGTTCCTTGCCAGCCATGCCCAGGCGGGAGTTGGGGCAGCAGCCAAGCAGGTCCATGCAGCAGGCAGTGCGGAGAGCGCCGCCGCGACGAAGACAGATACGGCCGTTGAGGAGACCGAGGCAGGCACTGCGGGAGGAGCAGCCCAGCCGTCGCGTGCAGCTGGTCCTGTCAGGGGCGGGGAGGGTGCGGAGGAGGAGGGCAGGGAGGGTCTCCGTGCGGCGCTGCAGCAGCTGTTGGAGGATTGCCAGGCAGCGCTGGGAGAAGGCCCCCTCACGCCTGCCGAAGCGGCTGCCACCCCTGGCGCCGGTACTGCTCCTGGTACTGCCGAGGGTACTGTCGGTGGTGGTGCCGAGGGTGCCGCAGATGCCGGCAGCCCGCTGGGGCGGGAGGACTCTGGGCAGCAGTGCTTTGGCAGGAAGAGGTGCGATGCGGCGGGTGTGTGACCCTCGCATGCTGGCCAGCCGGCCTGGGAGCATTCACAGCAGGGCACTACAGTGGCATTTACCCAGCCCAGAAGGGGCCTCGCCTGGCCGATTGCCACCTGCAACATCTTGGCGTCCATGCTTTGCTTGGCGGAAACAGACCGTGGAGCGGATGGCATAGCGCAGTTGTGTGCTTCCTTGCAGACCTGCTATGCAGCAACGCCTTAACCAACATAACATGCACTGCCGCGTGGCTCCCACTTGCCCGCAGGCAGCGCCTGCTGACTCATAGCGACGACTGTGACTGCACGCTGTGCATGAAGCTGCTGTACGAGCCGGTCACCACCCCCTGCGGCCACACCTTCTGCAAGCCGTGCTTTGCACGGGCGATGGACCACGGCAGTCGGTGCCCTATGTGCCGCACGGTGGGTGGGTGCTGTTGAAGCATGACCTAGCCTGCAGCTCTCCGTCAGCCTTGCGGGTCTGTCCTGAGGGTTCTATGCCATGTGACGTCCTTGCACTCCAAGCTGTTGCGCCTTGCGGCTGCCTGCACCCCGCTGGTGCATTGACCTCCTTCTGCCATGTGCCTGGTTGCCTGACGTGGGCAGGAGTCTTTGCATAATCTCTTGAGTATCTCAGCAGGTCGTACCGTGCACAGCAGAGCCTCCGGATCCTATCCTATGCCGCATGGGTCAGCCTGGCTTGTTTGTTGGCCCCACTTGTGGGGGACTGTGATCATGCTGCCGGCAGCATGGTCAGGTGGTGGTCCGCTGTTAGACCAGACTCCTACCAGGGCTTGTACAGCTGCAGCACTTTGAAAAGTGACAAACAATTGTTGACAAACGTTGGAAAATAAACTTGCCTGCAGGTGCTTCATGTGGGCCGGGAGCTGCCTGTTACTGTCACGTTGAAGGGCCTCCTGGAGAGGAGCTTCCCTGAGGAGTATGTGGCTCGGAGGTGAGGGCCTGCACGCCCCCAAAGATGTTGCATGGCTGGTTGTCACCGCTGGACAAGTCGTACAACCGAACAGGCTGCCTTACATGGACCTCAGGCTACCAGAGGGATTTGCTGTTTATCTCTGCCCCATCGGTTCAATGATCCCTGGGAATACGGCGCCACCAAGGCGGCGCCTGGCTTTCCGGTGCTTTCCTGCAGGGTTGAGGAGTCGGTGGGCTGCAGCAGCGGTGGTGGGGGACAGGAGCCGCTTATACCTATGTTTGTCATGAGCCCAATGCTTCCCGGTGAGGATGGGCCTCTTCAGGGCCGGAGGAAGTGGGCAACTGTGCCTGCTTACTGACGCAGCTCGCACCCGCCACACTGCTGTCTGACCCCTTCTTGTCACATGCATTTCCATCGTTAAAAGTGGCTGGGGCCTCCCACTACAGCTGCTTCGTCCACTTGTGACGCACTGACACAATGCTGTGCTGTGGCTGGCCGGAGGCAACAGGCACTGACACCCCAGTAGGTTGCGGCTGGCGCTAGCAGGCACCTCGGACGCCAGCCTGTGACCCGCTGCAGACGAGCACTGAAGCTGGACGACTCTACCCCCCTGCTCTGGCTGTTGGTTGCAGTAGCACCGTTTAGTGACACGTGGCGCACCCAACAAGTCCAAGGGTTTGGGTTTGCGCCCAATTCGGGCATTGCAGGCGAGCGTTCGGCGCTGAATATCTTTGAGCCTCGCTACCGGCTCATGGTGAGGCGCTGCATGGAGGGCAGCCGCCGCTTCGGCATGGCCACCGTGGATTCCAGCCACCAGCTGCAGCCGGTGCGTGCGTATACTTAATATGTATATATGTACAAATATGTAAATAGGTGTGAATATGTACGAATATGTTTTTCTTTTTATATATAAATGGATTTTACTGAATGTCTATGGCCGGGCCTTGAGGGTGGTGCGCGCTTGCTAGCGCACTGTGTGGCTGTGCTGCGGCTTGGGCGCTGTGCTGCCGCATGGACGAGCAGAAGGGCTTGCCCAAAAAGCAACAGGGTTTTATGTTTGGTACCACCTCTGCAAGCAGTGGTAATGGATATAATTACTACTCATTGCGGCGCCTTTCAGTTATCTTCCTGATCCAACACCTATAATCACAGTGGCTTGCTACTTTTCCATCCTATAATTCAGGTGGCCTGCGAGTGTGAAATCACCGAGTGCCAGCCGCTGCCTGATGGGCGTTTCTACCTCGAGATTGTGGGCCGGCGGCGGTTCAACCTGCAGGACACTGCAGAGCAGGTGGGCTTATTGGCTGAAGACAGGGCTTCCAGGGGTGCTTTGCCGCAGGACTTAGCTGACTCTGCACAGCACTACCTCATGCACATACTGGGGCCCGTGCTTGCCTAATGTTTTAACGCTCTGTTAACCTCCGTAAACTGAACCTAGCCCCCTGCCAGGGTGCTGGGGCACGTGTTTGGCCACGTGCATTCCTCCTTGTATTCAAGGCAAGGTCCGGGGAGCTGATGTGCCTGCTGAGCCTCCAGGGTGCTCCGCATTTCATGCTGCGCACACCGAGGCGTTGGAAGTACTACCTCTTTGAGGCTCCCATGCCACGTGTCAACCTCTATTAAGAGTCTGTGTCACGCCTGCAGGACGGGTACCGCGTGGCTCGGCCGCAGTACATCACAGATGATCCCGTACCGCCAGAGTCCCCGGAGCACCAGGAGTTGAAGCGGGCAGCGACCGAAGCGGAGGCGCTGGCTGACGCCTGGGTGCAGAGGATGAGGGCGCTGGCGCCGGTGAGTTGCCCGCTGTGCTTGGTCGCAAGCACTGCTTCTGGCGGCGGCGGTGGGCAAGCCCCGGCTCATGCCAGGGTGCAGGTTTGAGGGCACTGGGTGCCGGTGACGTGCTCGCTGTGATCACCTCGTTGGACACCCTGGTCGTAGGGGCTGGCAGAGCTGGCCCCGCACCCCCCCTGGCAGACGCCTGAGTACAGGGGGAAGGGGTGCTGGTGCGGGCGGGTGGCTGCCCTTACTTGCTCCAGGGGTAACACTGGGCTGTCCATGTCCCATTGTATGGTGGGGCCTTGTATTTTGTGTCTTGGAACTTCTTGCTGGCAGAATGAATGTGCCCTGCTGCAATGGCCGGCCAGTCGGGTGCTCAGGGTGCAGCCTTGTTGAGGATCGCTCACTGAATGTACCCACGAAGTTACAGCGCCTAAACGCTGCTTAGCCGACAGGCACTGGGAAAGCTAGGAGACCGGAGGAGCCGGGAGTGTGGTGGTGGCGTCTGGATGGTTGAGTGGCTGGGGTTCCTGTCTCTGGCTAGGAGGCCCCTCGTATGGCAACGCTTCCCTTGTTGAATCATCAACACCCTCTTCAGTCATAGGAAACCCCAGTCTCTCAGCTCCTCTTACCCTTACCCCTGCAGACCCCGTAGCTGCTCTCCTTAAGCCCTGCTGTCTCTTGCAAACCCTCCAATACCGTGTTTCAACTCCCGCACAGCATGCTCCAGCGTGCCACCTCAGCACGCACCAAAGAGTGCATTTAACATGCCGTGCAGGCTCGGCGAGGGGTTGCTGAGTTGTTGCATCGGGCAGGGGACAAGCCGCCCTCCACTGACCTAGAGCGCCTCAGCTTCTGGGTGGTGAGTCGTCCGAAGGACTTGAGTGCTTGGCAAGTGGACTTATCCCTCAGCCTGCTCTGCATGCTCTCAACTGGCTTGCAGTCGTGAGCAAATGCTTCAAATTGCAGCATCCCCC
>BBXU01001307.1:0-22498 GCA_001598975.1 Parachlorella kessleri | reverse complement strand
TCCTGCGGGGGCACCTCTACCCAGGCGTGAGGTTATTTAGCGGCAGTCATTTGCCTTTGCACCCCCACCTGCAGGCAAACCTAGCCAGTCCCTTGCTGGATGAGAGCTCCTCCAAGCTGCAGTTCCTGACCATGACATCCACGCTGGAGCGCTTCAAGGCCAGCAAGGTGGTGCTGGCACACGTCAGGGACGCCAACCAAGGCTGCGCCATCATGTAGGGGTATCTGAAATGACACCGTCATGTAGGGTCTGGGTGTTCCCGGTAGGGTTATCTGGGCGGTCCTGGTGTGCTGCAAGCTGTAGAGTAGAGCCTTTGTAAAAGGGTAGTGTAAAATGAGTTCCCGCGTGGTTCCAAGACGAAGGCTTTGGGTGTCTTGTCAAGCTGTATATGAGCATGGGGGCCGTGGTTGTTCTTTGTTGGCAGCCATGTTAGATGGCGCTGACGATGATGTATCTCACTATGAGGCCAAGGCGCGCTTGATTTCTTTTTAAGTCCTAGACACCCCGTCAGCTACTGACTCTGGGAGTTTTGTTGTGAATCATAAGAAGTTGTAGGGAGGGTTTTACCTAGTTGCCAGAATAGACTCACCGGGCTCCTTGTCCTTCTGATGTAGCTAGTATTGATTGATTGATAACTTCCAGTATGCTAATGGTCCTCTGTGTGCTGCCCATGTTATCTCCTGGCATGGCTAAGAGTCTCCTTATCAAGTGACACAACCGAGTTGGATGCACAAGTGCACTGCACAGCACAGCACTGCAAGGGCACAGCACTGGCAGCTGCAGCAAAAGGTAGTATCGCAGACAGCAGCCCAAGGAGTGACAGCTGCATCCTTGTACTACCTGCAAAATGTTGGCCAGTCTACCTGCCGTGACAAATGACGTCCAAATGTGTTTAGGACGAGGGTGAAAAAACAATCGCGCTCCCAGCTGGGGTCGAACCAGCGACCTCACGGTTAACAGCCGTGCGCTCTAACCTACTGAGCTATGGAAGCAACCTGATGACGGGGCGGTCGCCTTCACGCAACATGTCCCGATCAATCGAGTACTGCAACCACCATCCCCAGGGCATTTCCAGTCTGCAGCTGACCCATGGGGGTAGGCACTCCTCATGCTGGACTTCCAGTTTGCATTAGTGAGGTACAGGCGGCACATGCAACTGTCACTGTCTCTGGGTCCCGATTGGGCAATTTCCCCATCGCAGGTTCTAACGTGCACAAGTGAGGTGCAAGCGGCACATGTAATTGTTATTCGCTGCAACATAGCGCGCTAGGTTTAGCTATTCTGATCAGGCATTCACATTGCATCGTTGCTGGTCCGTTAGAACACATCAGGGAAGAAAGCACGTTGGGGAGTAAGTGGGTTCATAACCACCACTCCTTCGGAGTGCCTCAACCCCAGCCCGGTTAGCTGGCAGCTTTTAACCTTGTGGGCCTAATGGAACACGCCAGGGTTCAATCCTGGGAGGGGCAGCTTCTGCATTTTCACATTCTGCATTGCCGCTGGTGCGTCCCGCAATATGCTGGGTGCACAGCCTCTGCTAGGTTTAGCCTGTGCAGACTAATAGCTATGGTGACATGTGTTGTGACTGACATTCGTGCAAGAGTCGCACAGGCACAGGCGGTGTCAGTACTCTAGACTAGTCCAATCTACTAGCGCGCCGCCACCTGCCAGGCAGTGACCATGCTGCCGCCACGGCGCGAGTCCCCCACATGTAGAGCCAATGAAGAGCCAGGATGTGTTATGCCACAACCCGCAAACAGCAAGTACCAACGTTCAGTAGGATGCAACACGCCGGGGGTTTGCCTCACAGTACACTGGGTGTAAAAGCTACAACACGCCGCCCACGTGGGGAAACCCCTGAATTGCGCAGTTAGAGACAAGGCTCTCCTAAAAGGGCGCTTTATGTGTCCCTCAAAGCTTTAGCGCTCAGCCAACTGAACCAACCAGTGAGCCCCCGCAGCGACCTGCCCTAATGACTCCCAAGTCCAGTTGCTTTGGGCTCCGCATAGACCTGGGGTAGTACCTAAACTGTACCCAGAAGGGGCTAAAGTGGAAACGGGGACTAGTGACAGTGACCGTGCATGTGCCTTTTGCGCCTGTCCTTACGCGGGTGACACGGAAACCTCCGAAGCTTAGTAAGTTGGGCCGTGGCATTGCACAGCCTCTAGCAGTGGCGACAGGCATTCCCCCCAAATAAAGGGGAAAAGAAAATAAACAAGGTTTTCCGGCCCGCGCAACCGTGCGCGATGCAGGACGGAGTGAATGAAACGATCAGAACATAGCCTTATAAACAAAACGTGCAATCCCTTCTCTGGGCTGAGCGCTGTGCTGACTCGGCTTTCACGCAGCTGCTGCCTGCCTCGTCAGCAGATACCCCCGATCTGTCGGAGGCTCCCCCGGAGTCCCTTGACCGGCTGCTCCCGACCTCATCCTCAATTTACCATCTACCGTATACGGCTATAGCAACGCCACAAAGAAAGGTGCCCCTCAACCGAAAATCCAAGCAAGAACGGCAGTATCTGCAGCCCCTGCTCACAGGCGTTGTCGCCTCGCTCGGCGCCTAACCTCAAACCTGGGGAATTCCCTGCCGCTCTCACTTGACATACGACCCTCGAACCAAGGGCTCGCACGCAGTCAGGTCTCACCGAAACTCAGCAAAGGCGGCGCGTTCAAACGGATTCTGCCGTATCCCGGCCCCGTTCTCGCTGCAGACGACGCTTTAGCCTCTGTCCTAGGCCTGGCTTGTAGCTCAGGAGCGAACCCTCCTTACAGCGTAATTTCAACCCGGCATGCTCGCCACAGCGTTCGCAGGAGCGGTCCAAAAAACGGCGGCTAGATATTCTAAGTCGCCGTTACATCGAAGACAATACTCAGTATAATAGAGGCGCGCGCGAGCGCGGCCCCCATTCACTCCGTAAAAATTCATCAGCCGCTGGGGGCGGCTCGCGGGTTGCCTTTAATTGGCTAAGTGCTTGTGCTATGAAGGACACATGGAGAAGCTTGGTGGGATAGACCTTTGGTTGTGCTTTTTGTTGGTTTCCCCATCCGGACGGGGTGGTGCATGCCATTAAGATTTGGTACTTGGATTTTGTGGTTTGTGCGCATAGTACATCCTGGCTTTTTGTTGGCCCCATATGGGGGAGAGGCTGTACACCCAGCGTACTGCTAGGCGTACCAGCGGCAAGTTTGGAAAGGATGTGGTTGCGAAGCCCAAATGACACTTTTTGGGACGCCTGCCCAATGCAACGGCAGTGCAAGCAATAGGCATGAAAGCAGATGGTGGCAAGGGGATTTACCTGCAGAGCGAGGCATCATAGTAGGCGACCCCATATGGGGGACTCACGGCAGCATGGTCAGGTGGCATGGTCAAACTCGCTCTGGCTGGGTCTCCCGCCAAGGGTTGCCTGTCTTGGGTTCGTGGTCAGGTGGCGGTACGCTGTTAGACTAGACTACTATCAGGGAAAAAGGAAAGATCGAGGAAAAGATTAATCATGGCACATCGCTCCCAGCTGGGGTCGAACCAGCGACCTCACGGTTAACAGCCGTGCGCTCTAACCTACTGAGCTATGGAAGCAAGTTCGTGACAACAAGGGCAAACTGACCATCATCATATTGCATTTGGAGTGTTGTGGTGTGGGGGGCTTGTGTTAGGAACACTGCCTACAAGTGTGGGGAGGAGGTCACCGCCATCCACAGGAGCCTCAAGACACACAACACTCCAAGGGCCGCCCCCATCTTTCCCCCAGCTCAGCATGCTAACACTGTTGAGGTACTTGGGTACCCCACAGGCCAGCATCCACACCCTATGTCTAAGCTAGTAAAACCCAGGTGTGTGGGTTGGGACCAAGCGCCTGTGGGTTGCTAACCAATGCAATTTGCAAGTTGTGATGGCAGGTATCATTGCTACCCAGCTCATGCTTCCACCTAGCCAAGCTTTCTCTAGGCCTTAGTGTTCCCATAGCTTCTACCTTCATCGAGCCAACCCCGCTGGGAATGCCCCTACCCCATGACGCCAGCGCCACTTGATGCCAGGTGGGACTGGGCAGCGCGCCCAGCAGTCATAGTCAGTGTCAGCAGTCTTATAATTGCAACCAGACATAAATCAATTTTGAACTTTGCAATGTACAGCCACTTAGAGGGTCGGCAGCCCCTGCTGTTTGTGACGCTGCAAAACCCTGCGGTTTGTATCAATTATGGGCTATCGATCTTACTTTCCTGTTGCTGAATGCTCGTGTGAGCAGTACTCATAGTCTTACCCGAAGCACAAAACAGCTACTGCATCCGAATGGCACAGACACATAAGGCAGGTGACACAGTGCATGTTGAGATGAAGCCAAAAAACATGACCAGAGGCTTCCCAGCGAATTCTTGGGACTACCATTCTACCTCGTGCACACTTTCAGCGACCTGAAGCCCCCATCCCACTAGTAAAGCATGCATCCTACAATGAGATTGCTTAAGCTGGCAGGTGCCCTCTGCATCTCTCACCCCCAGGACCACCCACTCCTACCCAACGGCCTGGCACTTGCTGTTCACCACTTAAATGCGGGGCATACCAGCACGGGTAATTGGCACCCATGCCCCAAGCAAGCCCGCATGCCAACAGTCTTGGCCCAGGTGCGGACGCCCTTGCCAACGGGGCAGCCCGCGAGCAGAGCAAAGCCTTTAGGCCTTTGGGTTGTAAAAGGCGTAATCTGCACCATGCATGGGTAGGGAAAGGCCAGTGACAAAGATGTGCTATGTCTGAACGACAGGTTGTCAGTACTGGCCTACTTGGCATGTTGCAGCACGCACCTGCTGGCCCGAGTGCCCATGCGCTTAGTTCCCTGGACGAGCGCTAGGTCTAGTCCTTGGGCACCTGTTGGCCCCTCCCCAGGGCAAGATCCGACTGTGTTTTGTAGCTGTGTTCACAGATGCACTGCTTGCCAAAGCTTAACATACCGGGATACCATAGCTCAACCATAAGTCTCACAGCCAGGCCCCATTGAAGCCAGCACAGGATCACACATCTACTATCTATTACTACCCCAGCTGGCTCAACTGTAAAGGAAACAAGTGTGCTTGGCCACAACCCCACCCTTGCCCTTGGTACTTCCCACCAGGTCCCTAAAATCCCAAGCCCCAACCTACAAACTCAAACAAACCCACCAGCGCATCCCCACACAGGGGAGCCACTTGAGAAACGCGCTCACCGGTTGCGTCATGCACAGAGGTATCCCGCTGGGTGCCGGCAGCTTTCACATGTTGCCCCTGGCCAAAGTCAATGTCTGCATGGCATACAGGCATACCGGCCGGCACTGTCAGGCTAGTAGAGAAGTGCCATAATGCCCTGAAACCGTAGGACAGACAGTGGCCGCCACTTAGGAATATTGCAAGACAAATGGTTGGCATTCAGGACGATGCTGCCCAAACAGCTGGAGCTACCCGCAGCACATGCGTCCTATGATAGCACCAGCCAGCATTTTGTCTTGCAGGAGGGGCCGAGCCAGCAGCATGACTCTCACCCTCGACTGTATGTGTGCCTAGGGCAGCGGCCCGCTGCGCCTGCTGTGCCCTGGGCGAGCTGACTGTGGCCAGCGGGGGCCGCGACATGGAATACTCCATATCTGCAATTCGATATGCAGGGGGAACAGGGGTATACCACATCCTTGGTACTATGACAACCGCTTCACTGGGGTTCAAATCCACCATGCCTGCCCACCCCAGGCCACGCAGCTGGCGGCACACTGCACACCACACCCTAGCCGTTGTAAGATACCACTGCTGCCGCTACCACCCGTGCACAAGCAACATGCAGCACCAGACAGAAGGCTAACAAGACCTCTTGATCAACTAGGGTGGCAGGTACTGCGATCAGAGAGGAGGTACGGGTATACTGGGCTGACAGGGGTCTAAGACCGCTGATTGTACCGGGGCTTACCCTCCACAGTGTGGCCCCAGGTTGAGACCCCCGCCCCTGCCTGCTGCCTGCTGGGCCCGAGTCCCATGCCAGAGCCTTTTGTGTATTCCTCATCTGCGGAGGCAAGGTAAGAGACTCCCCCAAGTAGGGTCCCATGGCAGTTAGGAAGTCAGCCTGGGTTCCGCCCCCTCGTAATCATGAAATCGTAGGCAGGAAGTACATGGCAGGTATTGCAGGGGCAATGAAGGCCAGGTGGCAGCCGAGCCAGGCACTGCCATTGGTAACGCTTGCAGTCACAGGATGTGGCGGAAAATCGGATTGACACCCTGTACTAAACGAACTGAGTTACTCACAGCACAGCCCCCCTCCACAACCCCCATAAACACCCTCGATCAGGCCTCGGCTAAGCCTTCGCAACCTGCGTCCTGGCGCGAAACGCTCAATTGACAGCAGCTTCACATGGTGACTTCAACCCTTAATGACTCAAAGGGTGGACAATAGCTATTACACAGACCCGCTGGCAGTAAACCCTGAGGAAATACAAACAACAAAGGAAAAAGCAGAGCCAGTACAGTTGGTAACGCCAAACAATACTTAGGACCATCACAGTCGAAGTAAACAGATACTGATGTACACACCAACCCAACCCAGCAAGAGAGGAATAACACTACTCTACTTGCACGTCATTTGCCAGGCGCTACTGAGCCCTCCAGGAGTGAGCGGCTGCGCACCCACTCGCTTGCAGACACAACACAGTGAACATGCAGAAATGGCCAACTGGGAGCCCTTGGCCTTGAGCTACACATGCAACTGGAAAAGTGCTGGGCCAGAAGCAGAATTGCAGGGTATCACTCATGAGCTTTTACTAGCCTTCAATGGTGTGGCCATCCGATGCTCGCTGGGCCCCTCTGTTCTGGGGAGAGGCCCCAAGCACAACTCCCTGTGGGTGCGTGTACTCAATATCTGCACCAGGAGAAAAGACTATGCAAGCGGTGTTGCCCTTGCTGGTAGCCTAGCCAGCCGATAGCACAGTACGCATGGGTCAGCATGAGCCACGCTAGCAGGCATCGGCAGACAGCACAGCAGTAGCAATTGTTGCCTGTTAAAGTTTGCATGCATGTCCATGTGGCACGCCAAGCTGACCAAGGCGAAGCTGGACAACTAGTCTGCAGGGCTTGCTTGCCATTACTGGGGCCGCCAATGGCAACAGCCAAGCAGACCCCACAGTACAATAGCCAGCATGTTGGGCAAGGGAGTGGAACAGAAAACCAAGCAAGTCATGCATGCCTCCGTCAGAGCAACGGAGTTTGGGTAAGGGCGCACCCTTTTGACGTTTTGATTCAAAAACAAACACACAAAAACAAAAGCAGCATAGACTCACCCTCCAGGGTGTGGATGCCATGCTGCCCGGGCTTGATGAAGGGCGTGTTCTGCCTCGTCAGCGTCTTTCTCTTCTCGTCCGAAGGCTGAACATCTGCACTCCCACAACAACCGCTCACTGGATGCCGGATATCGAATGCCGCAGGCGGCTAGCTGCTTTTTTTTCACTTTGGGTGGCAACCAGCCCTCCAACCACCAGCTGCCTGCAAACCCCATCTCAGTCACCCACCATCCTTGAAACGAACAGCTCCTGATCGACAGGGTGACGTTTCTGGGTCCAGCTGCTTCGCATCCCTCCTGACGGCATGCTCTGCGGTGCCTGGTATATGCTCCAGCACTTTCTGCGGGCAGTCAGGGGGAGGCTCGATGAAAAGCAGGTGGCTTCCAAGTGCCGTGGTGCACATCGATGAGGCAACATCTCCGAGCCAAGTGAAGCCAGGTTCCAAGGCTGGATAACAAGGAGTGTCAGCTGGTAGCCTCCTGCAAAAGACATACCTGGGCCGCTAACCCAGTTGCCTCCTGCACAGCAAGCAGCAAGCTCATCATGGATCACGCTGCTGAGACCACACACAATTACAAGGAAACCCAGGGTAATTCGCAAGGAACCCCAGTGCGCTTGAAGGTTGCTGCAAAGGCCAAACCCCTGCCGTACCTTCACTCCCTCAACTGCTTGCTCCAGCACGTTCATATCTGCAAAGAAGGGCTACAAAAGTGATCGTAAACCGTGCGCCTCAGCCACTGAAGCCCACGTGCCGTAGCAGGGACATGCCAGACAGCGGTCGGGGAGTAAACCGGCGGTATGCGACCCAGAAACCCACCGTTGGAACCTGGTGCGTCGTTGCAGGCTGCCATCTTGAGCTGGAACAGCTAGAAGTTGTACGCCTTGCGAGTTTCCTTGGATGTACCGACAAGAGCAATGCAGCGTTTCTTGTTGAACTTCTTATCCCACTAAGTTGCTTGGACTATTGTGAACCTTTCGGCGAGGTTGTCTCAGCGAGGCCTCGCTGGCACCAGCAGTGCATATGCCGTACAGCTTTGCTTAGGAGCAGGTCAAGCAGCACAGCTTCTCTCGCATCAAACACATCTATTTTCTGCGAACGTCCAATTGCAAATAACTGGCTGTTTTGTTTGAAAGGGTTGTTTGTGTTGGGTCAGACCTGTGCTTTCCTTTGCCCTGCTGGGCTCGGGATTCACTGTTTTATTGCTTGCAGCTTTGATCAGCCCGCTGTGGGGAACTGCCCGAGGCGGGTCTACCTTACACAGCCATGCCTGCCACACCCACCATTATCGGGGCAGGGCTGGGCCTTATGATGCAGCTATACTGCAACGCCATCATGAAGCTGCCGCTGATGCGTAACCCCTGGCAGCACGCTGTGGCTATGGGTGCTGGAGCTGCCTTCGCCGGCTGGCTCGTTGAGTTTGAGAAGCAGCAAGCGGAGGAGTTGGAAGGTGGGCTTTTGGTGTCAGGTTTGGGCTTCCCTTGATAGGCGTCTGAGAGCGCACTGCAGTAAAGCTGCAAGAAAGAGTGTGGGTAACAGGACTAGAAATGTAAGCTCAGCTTTTGAGGCGCCCTGGCATCCCTTCCTGAGTGGGGGGTGCAACGGTGTGTAAGCGTCAGGGGTGCCAGCAGTAGGTGCAACGTCACCTTTGTTTGCAAACTGTAGTGGGTGGCGCGGTGGGAAATTATGTGGCACAGCCTGCAGTTTACAGGGTGTCCTGGCTCCCTAGCGCATGCTCTGCGCCTGCGTTGGCTGAGCCCGCCGCGAATCTAGATAGTTGTGGCCGCAAACTAGCAGACAGGCAAACCAGTATTGCACATCTGCTTACCGTGCTCCCTCCTGACCTGAACTGCAGTGCTCATGAAGAAGCGTGCAGAGGCCAACACACACATCAAGTAGGATTCTTGCGCTACGCCCTGGCTTTGAAAGCAGAGCGGGGAGCGAGGCATCGTTAAAGGCACGTCTCTACTGAAGGGACTGGGGCTTAAAGGTTCCAAGACTCTTGGGTCGCCTGACCAATCGCTGCCCGGTGTTATACCTTGTAATCAGCTCTCCTTATTTCAAGGAAGAGATTGCTCCCCGATGTGTCGAGGTTGTAGGAGCATATATGATTTAGGAAACTACCTTGCTAGGCAGGGTTATCTTGATGTCATAGCACGTCCACTTAAGGGGGTGCTTACGTGATGGTGGTGGCAGATGAGCGCGAGCAGGGGATTTTAGCGCCAACGTTGGAGGGGTTTGGCTAACTGGGAAAGGTATCAATGTTTGGTGTCAAGGTTACGGATGGGTGAGCATTGCAGACTTGCCAGTCAAAGGGTTTACACATGTCAGTGCACACTAGGATTTGTCTGCTACCATTAAGTACATAACTGTGTCAGGGCACCTGTGAGTTACGAGTCAGACGGGTGATCAAGCCACCACTCGACGTTGTCCCCTGGCCGCTGGAGGCACTGGCAGGATATAAAGCAAACACCTCATGGACGCCAGGACTACCTGTTACCCAAGGCCCGCAGTCGAGAAAAGCTCAGGGAATGCATGCTACCAACCTCAACGGCAGGGGTAAAGCAGCCTAAGAATGAAACGCTGACTTGGCAGATTCAGGCTGGCTACAACATTACCAGGCGTCGGGAACCCCCATGGAACCTTCAGGCCCCCCATAAAATTAAATGGCCCGCAAGTGGGCCGGCTGAGATTTGCAAACATGCTGCGAGCTGCCCAGCAGCAGCCAGTGAGGGCTGCAGCTGAGCGCCATGAAACCCTCAAGCAGAGGGTATCGTAAGGCGAGTTTGGAAGGGTTTCAATGCAGTATTAGCAGGCAGGAGGGAAAAGGCAAAATCACAGCACGGGTCAGCACAAGCAGTTTGCGTGAAAACCCACATTGACTTGTCAGCTATGACCTTAACACCCAAAGATAGACAGCTTTGGGTACGAAAGAAGAATGAAGACATGGCACCGCACACTGTGGGGGTTGTGCACCACTGCCAGCAGCGGAAGCTGAAGAGTGTAATGAACGCAGGCAGCACAGGGCTTGCCTTGCAGCGCTGCATCAAACAGCCCTCACCAAACAAACCCCTTCACAACTCCAGCTCCACCAGCGAGCACACCTCAAACAGCAGCAGGACTACAAGTACCTCATCTACAAGTACCTTCCACCCTAACCATGCAACGGAGGCCACCATCATATCATTTGGCCACCCGTGCAGGCAGGCAAATCCACACACATTCTACATAGTACCAATCACATGGGCATCCACCACACGGCTACCCAGCTGACTGGGCCACAGCCAGCGGCGCCGGCGCCGGCTGCGTCTCCACGACGGCTGCCGGCGCCGGCGCCAGCGCATGCGGCGTCCCGGGCGCCGGCGCGCCAGCCGCCGCAGGCGGCGCGGCCGCCGCCGCTGCTGCCGGCTGAGCCGGCGGCGCGGCGTCCGGCGCTGTGTCGAGCATGGCGAGGGCCCGGGGGTTGATGCGCTGGGCGACAGCCTCGGGCCGCATGTCGATGCGCACTGCCCCGGGGATGGACTGGAAATCCACCATGGCCACTTCGCCCGCCTGCAGCAGGCTGAGGGCATTATGTCAGACGCTGTGACAGAGGCCCCAGCAGGACACCCAGGCCATTATTATGCTACACACTGAAGAGAGACCGGAATACATCGAGGACTGCCGGCTGCCTCCTGAGACGTCTGGCTCCTTCCGCAAGGTGCGGCAGCAGCGGCCGCTCAGCCACGCACCTTTCTGAGCACCGAGTAGCTGTCTCTCATGGGGTCCCTGGCTGCTGCCTCGTTCACCAGCTGCAGCACCCGGTTGTTCCTCATGTGGATGCACGACTGCAGGGCGTGTCGCAACACAAAGGGGTACACGTCAGAGCCCCCCGCGCCCGCTACAAAGAGTCCCTCGTCATAAGCAGGCAAGCGGGTTATGCACTCGCACATCCCAGAGGATCCAGGGCATCCCAGAGGATCAGGGCATACTACCATCCAGCAAGCGCACTGAACCCTTAGTGCACACCACCAAACTTCACACAAGTCGCACAGGCTAAGGTAGACTGGCAGCTGCAGCTTCAGTGGAGTTAGTCTTGCCTAGGCTCACAGCGTACCCACTTCGGCGGAGCAACTCACATAGTCAAACTTCATGCCCTTGAGCTTCTTCGTCACGGCGGCCTGGTCGACTTTCAGCCGGTCCCACGCCTGCTGTAGCTTGCGAGGGAAAGGCCTGCGCCAAAAGCAGGGCCCAGGATGAAAACATTCAATGCAGCTGTGTGCAATGGATGACGTAATCAGCAGCGGCAACTGTAGCCACAGCTCTCCAGCATTGGAGGCCAACAGGGCCTCTATCCTCCAGCCATACATGACAAGGATGAATAACAGGAAGCGTACAGTCCTGACGGCGGGGACACACAGAGTCCTTAAGCACGAAGGCAGGCAGAAAGGAACATGGACATACAAGCAACTAGGCACGCAGGCATGCGATTCACTGGGGCACTCACTGCTGCATCCAGGGGTGCGCCTGGATCTCCGGTATCTTGATGCGCTTGAGGGGATCCACGTGGAGAATCTTATCCAGCAGATCCACGCACTCCGGGCTTAGCTGCACAGAAATGAGGATCATGTCATGCACAGGGCGGCCTTGAGAGACGTACTGCTACATCAAAGGCCTTGAAGATGCCTCCAACTTTCTCAGCGTACCCGGTTGTTTACGGCCTTTGTGCTTGCAGCTTATCCCCCCCTTTCCAATTCTGCCTGCTTATAGAGGCAGCTGGCACTTCGCCAAAACTGCTGCCTGACCCGCTCCTGTCACGTACATTCCTTCTGAAATGCCCGACGTATAGTAATCAGGCCTATTACCCCTCATAAAAGAGTTCCCTGCCTGGCACAGCCAGCAGCTTGCTCTAGTCCCCAACTTGCACTACCCCATAGCATGTCCCACCCCGACTTGCGCAGTATAGCTCAGCAGGGACCCCAGTTCAAGCCCACCCCGCTTCTCACCTGTCCCACATAGGGCTTGACAAACCTTGACTCCCTCCAGGATCCACTCATCTCTTGATGCCTGCACGTTCCAAGGAGAGGCCAACCTTCAACTTGTCATGCCAGGGCTATGAGGGTAAACTAATAGCTGTCAATGCCACACGGTAATTCCCCCAGGGGCACCACTGCAGTACCGCATCTGATGCTCAACACATGCCTGGACTTCCGCAAAACCACCACCTGGTCCTCACACACAGCATGTGCATGCGCACGCAGCGGGGCACCCGATACTCACAGGATCTGCATCTCCGCGGTCACATCGTCCACCCCCGGGCGGTTGTCAAAGGGAAAGGCTCCCACCAGCAGCGCCACCAGCCAGATACCGCAGGCCCACACGTCAGCCTCAACTGCCACAGGGACACAAGGAGCAAAGCCTTCAGTTTATAAATGTGCAAGCAACCGGGCCGCACTGTGCGGCGACCCAGTCAGCAAAGGCCCGATTGTGGCAAACAGCATTACCAAGCCGGTAAACACAAACAACAGCCGTGGCGCCAGGGCCGAAAGATGGCGTTTCAACCCACATTTAAACACACCTTGCTGCGAGTTTGAGGGTGTGCTCAGCTTGACAGTACCTCAATCAGCAATCGCCCGCAGGCGCAGCAACCACGACACAAGAGGCGGGATGGAGAGGGTAATCTCACCTGGGTCGTAGTCATGATGGTCTTTGCGGTTGGTTATAAGCTCGGGCGACATGTACACTGCCGTCCTGCACAAGTGCAGGGCGTGCCTGGGTTAGCAAAAGGGCAGCTCACACCCGGGCAAACCGCCCTTGCACCTCACAATATCAGCAGCTGGGAGCCACATGCCAGTCACCGATGGACCACTCCAGGGTGCAGTGCAGCAGGAGGCGGAGCGTGACACATGGACCTCTCTCAAAACCCACCCCAGGTGCGTGCTCATGCGGCCGTAGGCGGTGGGGCCCCAGTAGCGCGCAAACTGGAAGTCGCAGAGCTTGACACGCGGCGGGTCGCAACCGTCCAGAAGCGTGTTGTCCAGCTTGATGTCCCTGCGCATACATTGCAGACAGCAGCGGTCAACCTTGATGCCTCAACAGCATACAACTCTCTCGGTCCCTTGCTAGATCCATATGTCGTCACGACACCCCTACCGAAGTCGCCAGCTACGCGCTAGTACTGGTTCATCCGCAGGCTTGCCCCAGCCGGCTGGCTTGTCTGTCTGGCACCTGCCTAGCTGCCCACATGTCCTCACGGATAACTGAGGAGGCCGTGGCAATACTTTGGAGCCACGCAAATGACAGCCGCCAAGGCCGGCACCCTCCCACGCCCTTGGGACTAGTCCAGCCTGCTGTTCTGCGCTTCTACCCGCTCTTAAGGCCCACCCTCCTGCGGGGGCTTCCTCCTTCCTCCCCAACTACAAGCCCATGCTGACATTCAACCTGCTGCGAACCAGGTTTGCACGTGAGCTCTCGCTCCCTCTGCAGAGCCGACAGTCAAATGCTTCACCGGCGCTCCCACCTGTGTGCAATGTGGTTCTTGTGCAGGAAGTCAACACCCGAGACCAGCTGCTTGAACATGAAGCGTGCCAAACCCTCGCTAATGCACAAGTCAAGCTTGGACACAAGCGGGATACGGCTTGCCACAAACTCAGCCACCGAGCCGCCTACAGCAGGCAGAGCACACAGCATAGCACATCACAGCGTGTGAGGGAGTTAAGGTCCCAGAAGTGAGCAGCACCATGAGTTTCCCTTTGTCGCCGCCCCAGCTAGCAGCCTTTCAACGATCACCATTCCAGCTCCAATAAATACCGTTGAAGAACTGTACAGACCCTCACACACACGGCCTGAGGAAGACTGAGCAGTGTTCAAGCAGTGACAGAAAGGTGCCCAGCCGATGCTTGCGCCCTGCCCTGCTTACTAACCTGCCTCGTAATCCAGCACCAGGGCGAGGTGAGAGGGGGTGAGAACCACCTCTCGAATGTGACACCTGCAAGCAACCACAGCCAATGCTGGTAGCCAGGTCAACACACGCGTCATCGCGGTATAGTGAAAGACAAGTAACACCACTTGCTTTGGAGATCATCCAGGCCTAGCCATTGAGTGACACCAGAGCCCAAAAGTGTTGCTGTCCTCGAAGCGACAGCCTGAACTGCCGGCCGGCAGGAGCTAGCTTCAAGCCAAGCGGGCTAGAAAGGCCGGCCGCCCACACATATCAAGAGTGTGTGTCACGACCCACATGTTTATATGTCCCTCGCCCGTCTGCGCTTGGATTGTGATCTCATTGTAAGTTAGCTCCACGGTGTTGGAAGGCAGCGGCCGCTGCTGCATCTTCAGCGCATACAACCGCCGCGTCTCCTTGTCCCTGCCCCAATAAGCAAGCACAGCGGGTGTTAAGACACGGTGTATGTGATATGTATGTGTGTGCACACTCACCTTCTCATGAGGGATCCCAGCAGCATGTCTGCGGTACAGGTCAGTAGACCGGCACCCCACCTGAAGCCCTAAATCGCTCTGGCCACAGAGTCTACTCAGCAAGGCGACAGTCCTCCAGACAGCAAGCTTGGGGGCCTCCAGGCCCAACAGCAAGTTCATGAGACGACCGTGCCCCTCACCCCGACGCCATCTCAGCCCCACGACCCCAACAGTTCACACAGTGTGCACTCACGGACGCCCCCGCACCGCAACACAAGCCACCAGGAGCAATTCATGGACACGCTGTGCGCGCCCTGCTCACCTGCAAAGCCATGTCTGCCCCGACCCGCCGCGGCCCAGCAGCCGAATGGGCTGGTACACATTGTCCAGCCCAAACTGGCCCACCGCCTCAAAAGGCTGGATGCGGGGGTGGCGGACCAGATGCTTCATGCTGAGCTCCTGCAGCACGACTATGGAATTACTCTTAGATAACAATGAAAAAGCAGTAGTCATCAGTCGGGTGGAAACGAGGCAGCTGGGAGGGATTGCACCGTGCTGGTTCTCAGGTGCACAACAGGCCTTCCTTGATCGAGCAGTGACCCTGACGGGCGGTGGGGTGACCAGCAAGCGCCCGTCGGTGCAGCAGGCTTTACAGCCCCGTCCATCGACCAGTCCGCGGAGGATAGCACAGCCCAGACTGCAGTGCTTAGAGCAAGCCCCGCTCAACCAACCTGTGAGTTACGGTGTGTCATGGCAGCACCGTTGGCGGTGCGCTCAGTGGCTGCCACTGACTCGCCATCACTGCTGGGCCCCCCAGCAGGGCTGGCTGCTACGGCAGTAGGCTGCACCGCTGCTGCCGCTGTATCGACCTTCTTGTGTTCCTTGTTTTCTTTGTTGTGGTTTTTGTCGTCCTGCTTGACCACCTCCTCCGCTTCCTCCTTCAGCTCCCTCATTTTTGAGGCGCAGGCTCCCATGTCGTGCCGCCGGGGGTGGCGCAGATGGGTAGCGCTGGCAGGCCTTGGCGGCTAGGATGCAGGGCTGCACAAGTGAACCGACCCACTTTGGGCTCAATCTGTTTGAGTCAAATTCTTTCTGCAATGTAGGCTTGGAGACACAGCTCAGAAATGACGCAAAGGTGGCGTCTAGCAACGCCCGGGCGCGTGGAGTGAGCAGGAACGGGTTCAACGCCCAACTGCCCGAATAGTTGCCAATCAGCTGGCTCACGCGGTGGTTCTCTACAGCTTGGCTCCTTGCTCGCCATACACGCATGACAGCAAGGTCACGTGAGGAGCCCCACCTGTCTTGGAGACTCGCTATAGGCGCCTCTTCTTCCCCAACGCCTCAATAAGTAGCTCCGGGGCACAGCTGCCCAAGTTGACAACGGGTCCCTTGGTGCACCCGCAGATTGGTGTCCAGCGGCCCGTGAAGAATAGGAAGAACAACTTCAAAACTGTTATTGCATCGGGGTGTCGTCGCAATTATGGTTTGCCAAAGTGGCGTCGCCTGGTGCATGAATCATGTGAACTGGGGCATCGTGAGGCATCGGATACCCGCGTGCTGGTGTTCATTCTTTATGCAGCCGACTATCGAGGCTGTCGCACATGAAAATCGTTACATTGACACGATGCCTGTTCTCCCTGGCTGCGCTCTAGTCGTCCTAGTTGATCCAAGCTGCTTCAGGTTTGAGCCACCCCTGGGCGAGCCCCTGGCTTGGGAGAGGTTCAGCGAGAAGAAGCAGGGGGCATTGCGGCACCTGCTAAACCATACGTGAGTTTGCTGGCTGGGCCCTGGGGCGTTAGTGTTGAGCTTGGACCTAGCCAGGCAGTTGTGGCAGCCGAGGAGCCCCTCCCTCAGTGCTGGACAGCAACGCGACTATCCTTTGGGCGGTGTCTCTGAGCAGCCTCGTCCATGAGCTGGCATGAACAAATGAAGGGGGGTGGGTGGGGTGGGGGTGGGGGTCCACTGAGCCTTCTTGAGCTCGCGAGAAGGTGGTGCCTGCGCCGTGCTGCTGTAAAGGTTCCATGACTTGATCACTGGCACTTCAGGTTTCCGCTATCCGTGGCGCTGCAGCAGCGTATACAACAACACGTGAAATACCAAGAGACCTCCTCTGGATTCTGGAAGCTCCTTTGCTTTGGCATCTGCCTCCCCTCAGGTGAGCAGCGGTGTATCAAACGAGCCACCTCGTCTTGCGTTCCGGTGGCTTGTCTGGCTGGCAGCAGCCACGGGTCACATGGCTGTGGAAGTCTCACAGACTCCGGCTCAGTGGCCGGTGTGCCTGCAGGGATGCTTCTGAAGGGCACGTTTGACTATGATAGGGACCTCCCCACGCTAACCCGAGAGGTTCAAGCCGTCGTGGCTGGGATTCTTCAACCAACTGGTGAGCAAGCAGGCAACAAAGATAACTCTTGCCACCAGCGCTGTAGTTGGACAAAGCGTGCCTGGCGTGTATTTGGGTGAAGTCGTTGTGGCAAGGGGCTCACCAAGCATTCTTAGGCCATGGCAAGGAAGCCTCTCATCACACTTCATTCCCTTCTCCACCTCAGATCAGAGCCCAGGGATGGCTTGACGCCCGACAGTATGTGTACAGCTCAGTTGTGACGTAAACCTGCTCCTTGCACTGTGTTATGCTTGTAGACTACGAGCTGGCAGAGCACATAAGTGCTGAGGAGCTGTTCAGCAAAGGAGGGAAGCCGCTGCTCCGATGTTACCTTACACCCTGACCGCGGAGGTTTTGCACTGGCATCTGGCAGCCGTGGGATTGTACTAACTTGGGTGCTATAGACTTGTACTGCATCATGGGACTGTGATCACACATATTGGGCCCGGCTTGGGATGCCGGCATTGCTGTCACTATTCTCTTGTAGTACATATTTTGGGGAGGGGTGGTGTAATACTACAGATGCTGCTGCGACTACTGTGTTCATATCTGATTGGCCCATTATTCTGCTAATGGTGGCAGGATATGGTTTGTAGTGACTAGTCAGGTTTGGCTGCATAAATTCATGAACCAGATGCCCCATGAATCAGATGTACCAATAATCATTGGTACGGGCATGTTGCCACAGCGCGGCCGGGGCAACCTAGTTAGCTAGTACTCTACGGTGCCCTCTGCAGAGTGGTGGAACATAGCATGTAGTGCCCTCCAATGCATTTTTGACGGAGATTTTGTCCTGCACACCTCCTGTCGAGCTCTTTGACCATACCTGCCATCTGCATCTTACTGTGGGTGTGGGGAGGATCCTAATAGGATCCCCTCCACATTAGTAATCTCTCTGTTTTCTGTTATAAGGCCTTGATAACAGTGATCGATGGTGCTCCTTTGCATATAGCCTACCTAATTTACAATGTAAGTCAGCACAGCCAGACCTGGCTCGTCAGCACTGAGGGTCACAAGTGCACACAGTCACCACCACCACAAATTTCCTTCAGTGCACAATGAAATGGTTCAATGGCAAAATGGACAGATCAGGCGTGTGACGTACATGACGCCGGGGGCAGGCCCTGCCTACCATGACATTGCAAGGAGGGTGCCAAGTCGAGCAATGTCAGCCAGCAATGTCAGCTCATGGAGAGTCAAAAGTATCCACTAAGGCATTCCTAGATGGAAGGTACGCAACACACAGCTGCCGGGGTGCGGATGCCCCGGCAGGTACAGCCCACTTGAGGGAGTCTTTTCAATGCTTCTGAGCAGCGAGGCTCATGGGAACAAGGACCAAAACAGCACCCGCCATGGAGGAAGAAACCCACACTATGTTTGCAGGTGCAGAAACCCTTGCAATCCAGCAGCGGCCAGCAACTCCCGAAAGCGTGACACCCTAGCAGCAATGTCAGACACAACTACTGCGGGCTGCCCACCCTCAACCTACGACAGCAAGACCGGCGCGAGGGTCCTCAACTAACCCAACTGGCTGCCCAGCAAGACTACCACAGGCCGTAGCAGAAGGCGCAGATCCCGATAGAAAATTGACCAGTGCGGCTACCGAAATCACCGGCCAGCCAATTCCGACCTGTCACAAACCAGTCACAGAAAACCAAAGACAATGCCCCGTTTCCAGCCAGTGCGCGCTCAAAAGGCAGCTTGAGCCACTGTATACTGTTGATGTCATCCTCATGCGCCTCGCTCGTCGTGATAACCGCCAAGTCCACACTATCCCAATCCTCTCCTCCTACTCACGCTTGTCACATGTGGGCAAGCAAGGACGCCCGGCTGCAGCTTAGGCAGCAGCCAGCACCTGGCCCATAGCCCTATCAGCCTCGTTAGCCTGCAGCGACAGTACACAGCGGCAGCAATCAGCAGAAACGAGCAAAGCTTGATACCAACACAGAGCAAGTTAACGGCCTCCACGATCGCCTTCACGTTCATACTGGCGCTGACATGCCCCTTCCAACAACAAAAAGGCTTGTCCAGCACAGCCCATGGGCATAGTACATCCTGGCTTTTGGTTGGCCCCACTTGGGAGGATCACGGCAGCATGGTCAGGTGGCGGTGCGCTGTTAGACTAAACTACAGCTCGGCCCGGTGACTGGGTTGGCTCACGCACCGCGCCCCTAGCAGCAGCACTAGTGCATGCAGCCGCACGCGACCTCCGGCAGCAGCACTGTTGTAACCCCATAACACGGGCAAACCCCTCCTACTCCAAGGCTAGCGTTCGCCCACCTTGTCCATGAGCCGAGACTTGACCATGCCGGAAATGTTGGACTTGCTCATGATGCCGCCCACCAACCCAAGCAGCTCCTACACGCAGCAATGCTTTCTTGGTTGGTGATATAGTTCCTCATCTTCATGCACTATAACCAGGCAATCTGGCCCCAGTCATGCAATGCATGGCCTTTCAGGGCTCACCCAGCGTCACCACCCTACAAGCAGCACGGGCAGCTGGGACGCAAGGCACATGGTGTCGGAACCTTGCAAGTAGCCCAGGGAAGACACCAGGATTGCCGCAACCAACGACCCCTCCCTGGCTCCCACACCCTTCACCTCTACGCCGCCCTCGTCATGCAACCAGCATGCAACCCGCCACCTGGGCAACTCCCCCACCAAGCAAGGACTGTCCGGGTGCTACCCCCAAAACACTTTCACCCAAAAGGACCCTGGCTTCAGCGCAATGCCCAGGCAGTGCCTTACCTGCACAGCCCTGGCAGCATGTTGCAGGTCCTCGCGGTGGGGCGACTGCACCTCGCCCAAAACACGGTCGGCCTCCCGAACCTGCACTTAGTCACCGTAGGCGCAGCTTAGGAGGCACATCCCATGGCAGAGGTACCAGGACTCCTACAACGGCTTGGGGGTGCTGCCAGCTTGCAAGCTACCATCCTTGCAAGCATGCCTGGCCTCGGCCCTCGCAGGCCAGCGTGTGCGGGCCGGGCAACCATAAGAGGAGCACCACGAAGCTTCAAGCAGCTACCCATCCCCAGCGGTATTCCCACTAAACCCCTGCCCGCCCTGCATGCCTTCCATAGTTAACCTTGAAGCAGCGGCATCTAGCAATGCCACCAACCCAGCCCAGCCCTTGTTCCCGCCTGCCCTGCTGCGCAGGGCAGCATCCCCACCTAAACCAAACGCCGCAGCCGGTCCATGCCCACAACAACACCCCAGAGGTGAGCAGCGGGCCTGCCTCTCCCCGTCGCCCCCACCTCCCCCGGCTCACACACCAGCCGCCGGGGCATACCTGCCCGACGCGGAGCCCCCCAGGCTGTCCCACCCCCGCCCGCCCGCCCGCCCGCCCGCCCCTTACCTTCTCCATCAGCCGCCGCTTGTCCATGCCCGACAGCGACGACTTGGAGATGATCATGCTGACTTCCCCTCTTAGCTCCGCCACCGCCCTCGTCGCCTCCTCCAAATCCGCCTTCAGGCTGGCGCCCAGCCTGCCCACCGGCGTCGGGGACGCGCCGTTGCTGCTGTGGGCGCCGCGCGGCGAGCCGGCGGGGGACGCGGGCGCGCCGTCGGCGGCAAACCGCATCTCTTGCTGCGTCCAAGCGGGAGAAGAGAACACAGGTTCGGCCCCACACGAGCCTGAGCCGGCGCCTCCCTCCACCCCTAATGCAGCCCGTCCAACGCCCTGGCGCCAGCTCTGATAGCCGGCCGCCCATCCATGCGCCAGCCTCCACCGCCGCACCGCGCAGCCCTGGCTACGCGCTGCCTCCCAGCTGGCCCTCGTCCCATGCCTTCTGCTGCGCCTCCCGAAGCACGCAGGGCGCGCACAGCAGGGCCAGCAGCGGCAGTGAGGCGTGTAGCCATCGCAAGGAGCGACTAAGAGGCGGAGGCTGCCCACAGGAAGCACGAAAGCCGCCACACAGAGAGGAGCCCCCCATAACAACAAAAAACCCTTGGACATGCCCTCTCACGCAGCGCACCCCCAGAAAAGCCCCCACTGCACAGCTTCAGCACCCACAAGGCCGACACCCACCATCCCCTGCCTCCAAAATGTGGGCTCTCACCTTGTTCAAGAGGATGCCAACCACGTCCCGGAGCTCGCGCATCTGGCTGTTCAGCCCAATCAGCTCGTCCTGAGTGGACCGCAGCTCATACTGCACATGAAGGAAGCAGCGAGTTGACAGGGCCTTGTGTGTCAGGTCGGCCGAGTCCATTGACTACATCACTAGCCACCTCCAAGCCCCTTCCCAGCCAGCCCCCAAACATGCCGGGGGCCAGCAGCCCCGCTACTCAAAACACTTGCAAGCTGGCTGCACTGCGACTCCCAAACCGGCTCAGTTGGCCATGACTCGATGCCATCTATAGCCCATTCCTATTCCAAGGACAAAGAGCTACACCATCTGTTGCCATCCAGGGCTACCTAGGTTGTACCTGCCAACACACACCCACTCAACAACCCGCCTGGAAGTTTCTGAGGCAGTACCGACAACCCCCCCCCCCCTGCTCCCATGAACTCCCCGCGCAACACCTCCTCAGTCCTAGCAAACTCGTCGCCCACATCTTGTGAGTGTTGGCGCGGTTTCCTCACCTCCAGCTGCGCAATGCGCCCCTTCTCCGTAGAAAGCGCATCGCGTAACGTTGACGCCTCGAAGCTGACCTGCAGCAGGACCGGTTATGCAGCCACGGTCAGACAACCGTAGCAACACGCACGGCTGCCACACAAACCAGCCAGCTAACGCATCGATCCCTACACAAGGATACGGTGCCTGCCAATCATGCAAGACACGGTTTCCAGCCATGGCAGGGCACACGGTAAGCTGCTACCAGGCCCCGACCATGCGTGTGTGGCAGAAGCATGCACGCTTGTGTCAGACACATTACACCACCCCTCACTCGCATATAGCTTGCCATAGACAAGTGTGCAGCACTCAGTCAGAACCACACTGGACAAGTTAATCACCCTCTCATACCAACCGATAGCTATCGTGGCGAGTTCCATCCTTTAGCGCGACATCTATACCTCACACACTGCATGAGCGAACAGCCCCCACACCATGCAAGAGGCCATGCAGCCCCCGCCCCCACGGCCCACCTCCTGACTGACTGAGGGGGGTTACATAGCCGTTAGCTTACGTGCATTCGCAGCGCTTCACCAAACCTCGCCTACCTCCTCAAACGCTGTTTTCTGCGCCTCTGCCTGCAGCTGCGCTTCCGACACCTGGTGCTCCAGCGCAGCAGCAGACGCCTCCACCAGTTCCTGCACAGTGCGAGGACCATGTGGCAGTCATTACCAAATTGCAAAAGGAAGCCCTGAGGGCCAGGTCCCCTATCACTCCTGAGATGATGAGGGGGCACAACCTCGGGGGCGAGGGCAAGGCTTGAGGGTGCAAGCCTTTCAGCACAGACCAGCTCAAAGCCTGCACCAGTCATGCCGCCAACAAACAGTCCACACAA
>BBXU01001306.1:0-12963 GCA_001598975.1 Parachlorella kessleri | reverse complement strand
ACCTGTCTCATCGAGCGTGCCAACCTCGGCCCTCAGCTGCTCCATCTCATTGTCACGCTGCACCAGCTCTCTCTGCACAGCACAGGGCAGCACAGCGCAGCGTGGTGGCAACTCTTGACCTCTGCACATGCATGAGCCCCTCTTGGAAGCTCCAACCCTCCCAGTGCTGCCAAGCTGGGCACGGGGCTGTAACCAAAAAAACAGGCGAGATAATAAAAGGACTGACCGACAGGGCAGCCCCCGCCAGCAAGAACAAACACATGGCAGGCCCGTTGACCCAACACGGACTGGAAGCGCCCCTCCCATGACATTTCCAGGCCATCACAACACCTAAGTTGTCCCCCACCTCCGTGAGGGAGACCTTTTTGAGTCCAGCCCTACTTTCCAACAAGAAGCATGCAGTTTCACAACACCTTCAAGCGCCCACCCCACTGCAAAGTGCACACACCTCCATGAGTGAGATTCGCTGGTCCTCCTGCTGCAGGCTCTGGGAGACGGTGGCAATGTCGAGCGTGGGCCCTGTGCGCGCCTCCTGGGCTTGGAGGGCCACCTGAGCCTGCAGAGGGGCAGGGCAGGGCAGCGGGATATTGCTGCACGTCCGGCCGTTGTGAGAGCTGGCTAGGCGCCTAGGCACCTTCCGCACTCCCGCCTCAATGACCAGCCTTCAAGCAAGCATTGAAAAAGTGAGCGGGAGGCCCCTGCACGGCCTGTGGCCTCCTGAACTATACCATGTATGTGTGCCACTTCACACCTACCTCCTCCCGTCTCAATGGCGGCCTCCCGTCCCTCAACCTCGTACAGAGACAGCGCTATCTATCACCGGATCCCAGGTGCCAAATAAGCCTTCTTACTCCATATACTCCATAAATCAGGTACCTGGTCGTAGGCGGCCCTCTGCATCTGCGCCTCCTCGCGCTGGCGCTCCAGGGCCGCGGAAGCAGATTCCAGGATCTCCTGGATCCGCTCGCGCTCCTCCGCCAGCTCAGCATCCAGCTCAGCGTTGCGGCTGGACAGCACGGCAGACGAGTCCATGGCTGCCTGCACGAGCCAACAGCAGCTCTCCAGTCAAACATGCTCAAAGACACCAGCTTCATCACCCAAGCTACCCTCTTGGGCACCGACGCCCGGCTGTACTGTGGATTTACCGGCTGCCCCACTCTTTACCCCAACATCCCAGTGCGCACTGCACCGCTCGAGTACTTCACTCGGCAGTACATACTTGCACCAGCAGCTCTTACTCGTCTCCTGAAGCAGAACAACAGCACAGCTGCAAGAAAATACTGCAAGAGACAGTCCCACAAATGGTTGGCAGTGGTTCACTCCTTGCCTGCAGCTCGCCCTCCAGGCGCAAACAAAACATAAGAAATGTACAACTATATAAAATAAATAACTAAACGCTTCTTGCCTGCAGCTCGTCCTCCAGACGCTGCCGCATGTCCCGCTCGTAGTCTAGCTTTGAGTTCATCTGCAAATTGACACACAGCAAATACAGTAAACCAACTTCAAGCTCGCCAACAGCAGCCAGGGTGGTATCCCACAGGGTATGGGCAGCATGCAAGACACATGCACCTGCAACAAGTCGTTACTGTGGTACAAGCATGGCAGCGCCCAGGCTTGGTAGGCAAGCAAGCAGTGCTGCTGGCAGCGACACAATGCCTGCTCCCCTTCCCACAATAGCTGTGCCCACTTCCCACCCTTCCCCACCATCATGACACAACACTGGCACACCCCTCAAACCACTCTTCCGTATCGCAGCTCGCCTCCACCACCCCTCAGGCGGCGCCCCGCCAACTCCCTCTTGCTACCCCCCAGAACCCACCTCATCCATCAGCTGCTGCAGGCGCTGCCCCTCAGGGCCCGCCAGCACGGCGCCTCCACGAGTCGCCTTCTCCACCTCCTTCTTCAGCACTTCCACCAGCGCCTGCTCCCGCTGTAGGGCCGTCATCGCGTTGGATATCTGGCCACGCAGACCCTCCATCTCCGCCTGGTCAGCCTGCGAGGGAATCCCACAGGAATCTGCCTGCCTGAGACGAGGTACACCCACAAAAAACCATCTCCACCTGGTCAGCCTGCGGGGACGTCCCATAGGGAACTGCTTGCGAGGAGGCATACCCCAAACACACCTAGATTTTAGCATTCACGAGCCCCCCAGAGGGTGGGGCCGCAACGCAAGGGCCGGTGGCCTGTCACTGATGTCCCTACACAACCACTGAGAAGCTGGAACGCACTGATGTGCAGTGCACCGGCACAGTCAAACACCACAGGCATGCAAGCACAGCGCTTCACATAGAGTCTTAGCTGCTAACTCTTATAGAACTGGTGACCCTTGACACCCTTTACACAAGTATGACGCACCCGCATCTGGTCCTGGAAGGCCGTCTTGTCGGCCTTCTCCTTGGAGATGCGCGAAATGAAGCCCAGCAGGCCGCTCGTGAGCGCGATGCCGGCAGCAGGCTGCAGGAGAGGTGCAAGCGCACCAAATATTAGTAGGGTGGCCGGTAGTGCGAGCGGAGAGGAGATACGCAAGCACAATAGTTAGCACAAGCAGGTCCAGACCAGGACAAAAAAGGTCATGCTGAGCCTCCCCCACTCAAGACATCAGAGGGCCATTCCCACAATGCACCACGGGCCGCAAGTCATGACAGCCGCCTGCTTTAGCCTCAAGTGCTTGGCCTCACTCTTGTACTCCCGCAGTAGCCTGAGCCGTACCACAACCTAGGTGGCCCAAGCATCGACTCGCGTGCTACAGATCCATAAAGGCTCAAGCCCTGCCTGCTCTCCAGCAAGCACAGAGGCTGGCAATGAAGTATCCCTCCCTCACCAGCAGTGGCACGCCATACAGCTCCGGGCCCCCAACCGGCTCGCCGGCGGCAGCAGCTGCCTGGGCGTCAAGCTCCGCCTGCAGTGCACGCTGTGCCTCCAGCTGTGCACGCTGCGCCTGCTCCGCTAGCTGCTGTGCCTGCAGCCAACAACAAGCGCGACTCGCCCTTGGCACTGACAGTATCAGTCGCACGCGTGCTGGGAGCATAGGCACGAACACTGGTTGGAAATTCCACCCAAAACGCTTTCGGTCAACGATCCCGTATGCAGACAGACAGCCAGACTGCCCCTAACAGCTACACAACCCCCTTCCTGCCAGGCTCAGGCGCACTACATGCTGCAGGTATGGACCAAAGATGCGAGGAGCCAGGCCTTCCGCAACCCAAGCCCCACCTGCTCTGCTGCCAGGGCCGCTGCCCTTGCCTCCCTGGCTGTCGCCTCCCTGGCCTCCTTGGCAGCGGCAGCCTCCTGCAGCGCCGCACGCTGCGCCTGCTGCGTCCTCTCCACCTCTGACCGCGCCTGCGCCTGCAGCTTGGCGGCCGCCTCCAGCGCCCTAGCCGCCTCAGCCTGCGCCTCCTGCTTGGCCCTGGCAGCTTCCGCCTGGCTCTGGGCCGCCTCGTTCTGGGCCTTGCTGGCCAGCTGCTGGGCCTGCTGCTTGGCTTGGATGGCGAGGGAGCGGGCCTGCTCCTGGGCCTTGAGCGCCTGCTGCCTTGCCGTCTGCTGAGCCTTGGCCGACTCTTGTTGGGAGAGGTTGATCAGGGCCTGGGCTGCCTGTGTCTCTGCCTTCTGAGACTCCAGCAGTGCCTGCAGGGCGGGGCATGCAACGGTTATCTGCCAGTGTGTCGCTGAATGGAGCACAAGGCCAGCTGCGCAGGTCTACGCTCTAGTGAATGAAGAGACACACCAAAGGTCGAGCAAGGCAGGTATGGAGAGTCCAAAAAAACAGTCCCAGCGACGGCTACATCGGCATATTGAGGGACGCAGCTTGTCCGGGCACACTGGCAATTGTCGCTGGCACTTAATGCCTACCCACATTGCATGCGCAGGCAAACCTTACCTTGGACTGCTCCAAGTCCTGCATGAGTCGAGCAATTTCCGCATTCTGACGGTCAAGCTCCGATTGGAGCTCTACAGCACTTGCCAAGGCCTGCGAGCGAGTTATGGGCGCCTGCAGCAGAGGCAGCAATGCCCCGGTGAGATGCTGCAAATAGCTGCGCCACTATGCCAAGGCTTTGAGGCCTTGGCACCAGTTGGCGACGCTTAAGACTTGCAAGCCAGTAGCGGGGTGTTGCAACACCTCGGCGAAACAGCAGTTGGCCACAACGACAGAGCAGCACGACCTCAGAGGCCACCACTGCAGTACAGTCTCAACCACTTGCCTGCTGTGCCGGCTCGACTGCATTAGGCGACGTCTCGAGCTGTTTCAATGTCACGCCGCGTGCCACCAGAATTGCTTGTAACTCTGCCTCAATCTGTTTGGACTTGGCTCCCAGGCCGGGTGCGGCCAGGGCAGGAGCGTGGTTGCCCTGCAACAGAATTATCAGCACGGATGTTATATGCACAAGGTTGCCAAGGAGAGAGCCACCCTCCAGGCGCTGCTGGCCGATCTACGCCTTGGCAACCGGCATTACATCATGCACAATGTTGGGGAGCTCGACACGAGTCCCTGCCTGAACGCACCAGGCAAGCTGCTGCGCCCAGGCCGGTTAGTAAAACTGCCGCTGCCCTCTCCCTGATCCTGGCGTCTGAGGACCCTTGCTCTGGCTCATCTGACTTCCGCAGGCTACACCGGACGACCTGGGCTGCCCGGGCGTTCGGCAACTGGTTCCGAGGACATCCGTCGGGCTTGCCTTGCCGCAACGGCCGGCGAGCAGGCCCCAGCAATGACCCCTGCGCTGAGCCCAACATTATTGCATGCCACTGAATCTGCACTTGCGCATTCCCCTCCTACGCAAGTCCCTGTCAAGCCTTCCCGCCCCTGAGCCACACCCTAGACCACCTACGCTTCAAATTTAACCCCGTTACTACTACACAGCTGGAGCATCTGCAGGGTGTCGTCTGACTGGAAAGGCGGTCTTTACAGGAGAAGCTGGCCTTCAAGAGTCAATGGAGTCATGAATCTGGGTGTAAACCTTGGTACCCCCCCATAAGTTAAGGGGCAAGAAGTGCTGCAAGCCAGAAGGGTGTCTGCCAACTTCCCACCCGACGAAACAGCTGTTGTGGTGGTACGCAGAACATCTTCTAGAACTGCAGGTTCTACCTATATGAACATATCCCGCACTTGCGCACCACCAAGCAGGGGAAAACACTTCCTCCGCATCCTGCGGAAAGTTGAATATGCTGCTCTACGTACAAGTGGGGCTTCGCAGGAGTTTCTACAGTGTACAGGCTTGGTTAAGAAGCTTGGATGCAAAGGCCAGCAAAACGCAAGGCTTTATCTACAACTCTTGCAGCATATACACAGGTATACCTAGGTACCCCACGCTCAACAGGATCAAGCGTGAGCGAACACTACCAAAAATGAGCATGACCTGCTCTTGGCCCCAAGCGGGGGCTTGCCACAATCGTCACGTACAGAGCCTTTCCCGGAGCTCCGCTGTCGATTGGACGCCATTCCCCAACACCTGCTCCAGTGACAGCCTGACAGCCCTGCAAAAGGCGCAACACTACCAGTTAAACCATGGTTAGTCCCACTTCGACCAGGGCGCACATGCTGGCGTCCATACATTACCCGCATGCAGGCTTCTACCGTGTTGTGCTCAGACTACAGCCATGCATTTCTCCTTGTCAGTACAGTTCGCCCCCTTCTGCCCTCCCTGTTCGCACTGCCTGCCACCATTAAATGTACCATCTTACTTGAGGACTTGTGGAAACTCCATATACGTTGCCCGCATCTCCAACCACCTCTTGTCCAGCAGAACGTAAGCAGCAACAAACACCTCCTCGAAGGCTGCAGTCACAGACGCCGATATCCAGGCACATGGCGGAGTTTTTGGGGATGGCATACAATCCCGACAATGAGCTAGCCTCCTCCTCTAGCGAACGACAGAATGCTGTGCAACAATGTGTGCTGCGGATCCCTGGTGAGCAGGGCCAAGATCTAGCCCAGAATGCACCCGCTGCGTTCAAAGGCAAGAAAATGCAGGGTATGCCACACAAACTCGCCCAGCAGGCCTTCAGAAAAGCTCAAGCGGAGGGCAAACAAAACGACGCAACTAACAGGTAAGCCCACCTGTGTCTGTCTCCAGAAGGAGGCGCACAAAGGAGCGCCCCGCCGCGGTTGCTGGGAGCTTGCCGGGTCTCCGCAAGTCGAGCACATCTGCACTGAATCCAGGCGGGCGCCACTGAAGAGATGTGGTGAGCAGTGGCATGCATCCGGCACATCAGTCCCACATCCCATTAATAGCCCAGGACTCCCGCTCCCGCTGGAATGTTGGGGAACAGCCGACCTGACAAGACGCGTCGACTCGAATAACATATCACCCGGTTTCGGAACCCACTGGCCCGTGCGTCCAGGCCGCCCAAAACACCATGGCGATGACGTACCCACAGGTACTAGCTAGTTACCATCGGCCAAACCAGCAGCTGGGGACCCTCCCTTTGGGTCCCTGGCTGCGCTGCAACACAGATACCAAAGAATTGCCTACTGTGGGAGCACAACAGGTCAGACCCACTTGACAGACCCAATGGCTGCTCAATGCAGTGGGTCGGGAAAGCTGCGACAAGAGGAGGGATAGCCTGTCCCACACAGAACTCCCCGTCCCTCAAGCTCGTACATACAATCTCAAAACCTGACAGACATCGCTGCAGCCCCTCCACGTCATTTGCATGGCTTGCCTGTCAGCATGTACGCCAGGTTGACTCCCCCTGCGGCAAAAGGGTACTCCCACTCGCTGCGCTGACCATCCACCTTCCCCATGAGCCGCCTGAAAGTGGGCTCCTCGCGCTGTGCTAGGTACAGCAGGCTCTCAAGGGACACAAAACCGCCGGCCCTGCAGGCACATCACAGCCAAGCAGGGCACAAGGTCAGCCCGCCTGTGAGAGACTCAGCCCATGCACTGGACATGCAAGGTGGTCAAGCAGGCTCTCAACAAGGGAGAACTACCACAACCACCCTGCAGAGCGTGCAAAGCGGATGCGAATCTAACCAACCATGCGCTGGAACAGCAACGGGTATCACAGCAGCTTCCAGTGCCTCAAGTGGCTCAGGTAGGGAGGAGGCGCTCCAATCACACAACAGCACAGGGCGTGCCAAGCAGCACCCAGTGACGAAGATCACCAGCTCTTGAGGCGACGAAGCAACCACTGCACCTGCTGGACAGTACTCTCTAGTCGGGGGCACAGCCTTACCTAAAATCCCTGCCGGGGTCATCCGATTGCCAGCCCATGTCCTTCCACCGCTCCGACTTGGTGCCCTGCGGGAAGTTCTCCCCAGGAAAGGCTGCCTCCCACAGAGCCACCAGGGCTGCCTGCGAGCACCATGCCCTTCTTCTCAACAACACGCCACCAACCAACCGCTGATGTCAGATAGCAACTGCCGTAAGCGTGAACACCTGCCGTACAGTCGCCTATGTGCTCAGCAACAGGAGTGGCCCAACGGAGAGCCATGACAACTGGGGGCGAGCACATGACAAGGGCTGCTGCCAGGCCACCAACTGACTCATCCCACCTCACTTACTAGCAGAATGCCTAGCGCATGCGGCCAGAGGCCCCGTGACGGACCCTCCTCCTCCCACAGGCACACACACAACACTCATAGCACACCTGGTGTGAGGGCGAGTCAGCGTCATAGGGTACTGCTACCCTGTCCTGCAAGGACTCCAGCCTGTCTCGCTGGATGAGCGACAGCTGCGGCGGGGGTGGCGAGATGCCAAGTGCGGACCAACACCAGGACATCAGCTCTGCAGCAGTGCGCCGAGGCGAGAAGCTGATGTAAACAGCAGTAACGGGTTTGGGGTGCCTTAGGGTGCGGTGAGTGGCAGTGGCCTTGCCTCTGGCTCTGTTGCCAAGGAGCACTGTAGCCTGGAAACCACCAAACCCTGATAGCGTACTTGCCATCCTGTGGCTACTGAACTAGATAAAGTATTGGTGTCCCCCAAACCGCTCTGCAGCAAGCGTTCAGACGAACAGGGGGTGCTGCCAGCCCTTGGGCCCGTAGCAAGGGTGGCTCACCACGCAGGGAGTTCCAGCAGCGGCACGCCGCCCGGAGGCAAGCCGTTACCACCCGCCTCCACAGCCGCGACAGCTGCTGGCCCAGGCCGGCATGCACTGCTGGAAGCGCCGCGGCGCCGCGCCCTCGCCGCAACCGCCCCCTGCCTTCTGCCTGCCCCGCAAGCCCAGCAGCGCCCTGCCGCTCCGTTGAGTCAGTGGCGCCATGCTGTGGGTTTAGCTCCTCCTCCTCGCCTCCTGATGCCGTCACGTGCACATAGTCGTCTAGCAAGGGCTCTTCCAAGGCGGGCTCTGCAGAAGCGGGAGCTAGCACTCTTGTAAAGATCAGAGGCGTGTTGCCCACGTGAGTGCACTGCGAAAGCCTTTCCGGTACAGATGCAGTGGCCGCAGGAGCACAAGGGGCTGTAGCTGACCCTCAGGGAAGACTCGGGCACCCCGTTTGCGCTGATGAGGCTTGGACATGTTAGCTCCCATAGATTGTCAAAGCATCGTGCTTACAAGTGCTGGGGCAACCGTGAATGTGCTCTACCAAGTCCAATTGTTCAGCCAAGCAGGAGCAAGCCTCTGGTGCTTTCAAGGCGCCCACTGCGGGCCCCGCCATTTGCTGCCCGGCACATAGTGGATCCCATGAGTTAAGCCCTTGCAGTATTGCTGTTCATCATATGACTTGCAACTTGTCTGGCTCTTCGATCGGCATGTCCGACCAGCAACTTGCTGCGTTTGCTTCTGGCTTGATCAGGTCTCCGTAATAGCCCATCTTTATAGCCTAACAAACTAACAAAGCAGCGTTGCGAATGGCCCTTGAGCTGCCACTTCCAGTACCACAGCCTCGACTTTTTGACGTCAATCTGCACAAAGGCCCGTTCGTAGACGCCGTCTCCCACCGTCTGCTGAAGCTGGGAGCTCGTGTACAATGTGAGACGCTTGCTGCAGCTTCTGTAGCCCCTCATGCCTGGAACCGCACGCTGTTGGCAGGGTATATATATTGGAGCGGTGAAGGGTGCCCAAACCTGCTGGCTCTTGCAGTGGTGGCAGACGAAGACTTTGGCGATGAGGGCACCACTCTGGTGAGAGATCCTGCAGCTCAGTCTATCAAAGGGTCCCATTGTATGACTTCTGGGCCACCTTGGTGGACCGTGTAACACAAGATGATATGGTCTGAACCACTTATTTGCTCACTGTCGCACAGCCACGGCTCTGTTGCCCCGCACTCCCCCACACATACAGCTCTTGCCTGGGTGGCACACTATCCTGGCAGCAATAGGTGGAGCTCTTGCTACCAGCCCTTGCTGCTAACACTACCCCGCACTGCGTGACGGGAGGCGCCACCTGCTTGCGACTGCTGGGGCAGCCCATGCTGTGCTTTACAAACCGCAGTGCATCGCTTGGGCGGGCGCCACCCTGACAGCATCGGATACGCAGGGAGACACACACGTCAGCCTAAATAGGCTGTGTGCACTCCATGCAGGTCGCTGCGGCTCCTCGGGGTGGTGTCACATCTATCGGCCGCCGCCCAGCTGGCACCGGTGGCAAGGCTGGCTCTGTCTCGCTGATGGACTTGTTGGAGGCTGGGATGCTGGCCCCTGGGAGCGACAACTTGAGCATCACATACAAGGGGATCAGCTACTCTGCGAGCCTCCTGCGGGACGGCACCATTGAGTGGCAAGGTGAGCTGGCGGGAGGGAGCTGGGACTTGGGTGCCCAGGGCAGGCAGCTGTGACACTGAAGATAAAGATTTTGTGTTTTTTAATTGATCATCTTTTGGGGGGCTGGGACTTGGTGCCCAGGGCAGGCAGCTGACACATTGTTAGTAAGGTGGCAGGTAGTGCGCACAGAGAGTGAGAGGCGAACTGTACTGACAGGGCTCAAGCAGAACTGCTCTGGAGTCTTGCCCGAGTTCTGAGTCAGGACTTCTCTCCCCACACTACCGGTGGTCTCCGGCGGCCTTGAAGTGGGCCGGTAGAAGCTTGCTGTGGGAAAGGGGGTCTAGCCAGAACCTTTTTCTGGGGCATACACAACTCGTCCTTCCGTGTGACTGGCTAAATCATTGACTGGTTGCTGCACGAGTTGATGAGAGAGAATGGTGCTTAATGTAGCGAATGTAGCTTTAGCTGGATGCTGGAGGCTGGGAGCCGCGAACCCTGTGTGGAGACCTTGTGGGAAAGGAGGGCTTATGCTATCCATCAGTGCTGCCACGCCTTCCCGAGACACTCGTGACTCCACTTCTAAGGCCCGGCTCCAACCCAGCATTGGTTGGAAGGGAAGCTCAACCCCACCTGGCCTTCACAGCGGCTTCGTCTGCATTACAGGCCAAGTTTTCCAGACGGCATCCGCACTAGGGATACATGTGAAGCGGCTCATCACCCCTAACAAGCAGGGCGACGACGGCTGGAAGTCAGTGCACTACAGGGGGAAGCCACTCGACTACTACAGGTGGGCAGCTGGGGCAGAGCAAGCAAGTCCTGTGTGTTGCTGTGTCTTAGGAACTGACGGAAGCCACTGGAGTAGTTCACAAGTAGGTAGCAGGGGAAGAGCCCTAGCCAGCCCTTGTGCCTTGCTGTTCCCCAGCGTGACCCTGGCAAGACACTAGTGTCATAAGTTGCCCCGTGTGAGTCCTGCTAATCTATTTGGATATGAGCTTTTTGCACTGTGTGGGAAACACAGGAAGCAGTATCAGGAGCAAATGCTGGGGGGTGCGAGAGGAGCACCTGCGGCGCCCCCCGCACCTGCTGCCAGCGCCGGCGCCGGCGGGAAGGCTAGGCCTGGCGGGGCTGCCAATAAGCTGCGAGCTGCCCTAGCACCTGCTGACGGGGCAGTACATGCAGTAAAGGCCCTGCCGGCAGTACCGTCTGACAGTACCGCCCCTGCCGGGCCAGCAGCAAGGAGAGCTGCAGTAACGGGGGCAGAAGAAGCTCCAGGGGCAGCCAGCTTGCCAGAGGAAAGTGGTAGTCACCACGAAGTAAGGGACGCCACAGCGGCCACCAATGCAGCAGCAGCAGCAGCAGATAAAGCAGCAGCGGCAGCAGAGTCTAGCTTGCCGGCCGCGCCAGCCGGTGGTGCGCCGCCGCGGCTCAGCAGGAGGGCACAGGCGAAGGCGGCGGCACAGCGGCAGCAGCAGGAGATGCGACAGCTGGAGGCGGCAGCGGCCGCAGCAGCTCTGGCAGAACCCCCTCAGGGCAAAGACTTCCCAGGAGATGAGGAGGAGGACTTGGATGCAGCTGAGGCAGAGGAAGAAGGACAGCAGGCCGAGGTGGAGGGCTCTAACCCGACGGGGTGGGCATCTCACGCTGCGCCCGCTGTGACGGCTGGCAGGGGCGGCGGCAGGAAGAGCAAGAGCAAGGCGGCCGCGGCAGCCAGCGGTGGCATGGGCGGCAGGGGCGGGACGTCGCACGCTGTGGCCGCCGCCGCAGCAGCACCGGCGGCAGGTGCCCCGCCCAGTAAGCAGCGCAGGCTCTCCAAGGGGCAAGCAGCGCCGGCAGCAGCAGAAGCGGGGACAGCGCCGCCCGTGCGTCAATCCGATAGCCACCCCACTTCAAGCCTTCCTGAAGCAGCACCCATGGATGTGGATGGGGGGCAGGGGTCCCTGGGGCCTATTGTAGAGGCTTTCACAGCAGGCACAGCAGCAGGGGAGGGAGTCAAAGTCAGCGCCCGCATCGCTGCACGCATGCAGGCGCAGCAGCATGCTGAGCTGGCCACACAACAACACCGCCCGCCTCCCGACCAAGCGCCTGCTGCCGCAGCAGCCGCAGACAAGCCGCGGTTGGGAGCCAGGGTAATGCAGGCAGCAGCTGCAGCTGCCGCTGAGCCAGCCCCCAAGCAGAGCGGCAGCCGTAAACGAGGCGCGCGTGGGAGCACCCAGCATGCTGTGCCTGCTGCGCCCGCCGGCCCCCCAGCAGCAGCAGCAGCAGCGCCGGCGGGCGGCAAGGCTCGCGGTAGGGGTGGCGGGGGTGCATCCGCCAGGGGAAAGAGACCTGGGCAGGCAGGGGCAGGGCAGCCGCTCATGATTGACGGGCAGTTAGTAGTTGAGCTTCCGGAGGGGCAACAGGCTGCCGAGGGGCTGGAGCCCAGCGATCAGTGGGTGAGTGAGCGTGGGATCAGATACCCTACCCATGCGGAGGATCTGGGCGGTGCATCCAGGTGCCCCCTGATGTGGTTAGTCCTACCTTCAGTGAGGGTGGCAGGTAGTGCGAACAGAGTGGAGAGAGGATGTAGCTGTAGTGGTCCCTACATGCCAAGGCACCCCGCAAGGCGGTGGAGGGCCCTGCCAGCCCCCATGCGCCCGGGGTGCAGCCAGTGCAAAGGGGAGCCATGATATGAGCTCTGGCCCAAAGCAGCCAATACGACTGGGGAACCGGGCAGAGCAGGCAGTACCCAGTTGCATGCCTGGTTGGACACTGCCTGCCTCACCTGTGCATCCTACACTTGAGAGTGCTGTTTACCTGGGTGTCATCTTTGTGCTTGGTGGCAGGCGATGCGCACAGGGAGGTTGGGGTGGACTGTACTGACAGGGCTGGAGGCAGCTATGCTCGGGGTTTTGCCTGAGTTGCGAGAATTTTTTTCATGTTTGACACACCTCCCTGGATTGCGTGCTACCTGCCTGCCTGCCTGCAATGCCAGTCTAGTGGCGCGGATGGTATGGCCACCTGTTAGCTTGTGCTCTGTTTAGAAGGGTTACCGCTTTGCAGCATACATGACCTTCCACAGCGTGGTCTGTAAGCGCCTTCACCCCAAGCATGTCCCACACCCCTGCTTGTGGCAGAATGTGCCTTGCCCTCTCTTCATGCCCTCGTAGCAGGCCCAGCGCGGCCGGTGCGGCACCTGGGGCCGGCGGTTAGGAAACCTTTGTCAGGATGACCATAACTCTCCGCTTGCTGCTCTCCCCCCCCCCCACCACACACACCTTTCGCGCAGGTCCAGTGCGACCGGTGCGGCACTTGGTCGGTCATGAGACCAAGACACACTATTGGTCATCGT